>JAAOAW010000200.1:0-22191 GCA_013186925.1 Fusarium succisae | reverse complement strand
GGACTAGTTTCCCTGTTTGAAACCCCCACCGTCACAGAATACTATTAGAAAATAAACCTTTAAAAAGGTATAATAAAGATTATAAGCTTTTTTAAGTTCTAAATAAATTAATTAAATAATAGACCTAGTTTAAAGCCTTAATAAAAAGAAAATATAAGAAATATACCTTAAAAGCCTAATTAAAGACTTACTTACTTAAAAAGTAAAGTTAGAAATTAAAGAAAGTATAATACTAATAAAATATACTTAAGTAAGATTTAAACTACTTTTAATACTACTAAAAAGCCTACCTTTAAGCTTCTTTATAGAATTAGAAATTTAAATAAGTTAGGGTATAAAGGCTAGAAAAAGAGTAAAAAAAGACTTCTATATATTAAACTAAGCCTTTAGTACTAGGCTAATAGCTACCTTTATTATAAAGAAAAAAGGGAAGCTAATAATAAAGGTAATAAAAAGTAAGTATATTAGTAAAAGACTAAAGCCTAAGTATAAGGTATAAATAACTTAAATAAGCCTTTTATTTAATAAATAAAAATACTATAGGAAAAATCTACCTTTAGCTTTAAGTTCTTATAGTAATTTCTTAAGATATAGGTTAGAAATAGAGTTTAAGAAAATATAAGAAAATTATTTAAAAAGTTATAAGTAAATAGAATCTTAAACTAAGATTATAAGGTATAATCTATATATTAATAACTTAAGAATACTTAACTGTATATAGGTATTTACTTATAAATTTAATAAGTATAGCTACTTATAAAAGTATAAGGTAAGACTTATTATTTAAAAAAATTAATAGGTAAAATTAACTATAAATAAAATATATATAGTAACTCTTACTAAAAAGTTATTTTAAATATTACTTATAATTACTATAAAGTATAATCTTAAGCTACTATAATATAATATAGTTAATATATTTATAAATACTAAACTGCTAAGTAATATATTTATAAAGCTACCTTTAACCTTTAAAAAGAGTAAAAAAGAAAACTAAGTTTTACTTCTTTATAAAGTACTATATAGACTATAAAATGTATTACTTTTATAATAAAAAGAACTTAGTAGTATATTATAAGCTTTAGACTATAAGCTAGTATTAAATAAAAGCTATTATTATTAAAAGGGAAATTTACTAATTATTTTCTATATAGATAATATAGTTATTATATTTAAGAAAAAAGATAAGAAAGTAGTGTTATAACTTATAAAATCCTTTTAGAAAAAATATAAGTTAACTAGAGAATATAAGTTATAATAGTTTCTAAAAATAGAAGTTATTTAAGATTATACTGCTAAAATTATTTAAGTAGCTTAAACTATATATTTTAAGAAAATATATAAGATATATATTATAAATACTATAAATACCTTTTTAATAAAAAAGGAAAAACTCCTTTTAAATTAAAAAAAGGTAAATAATTATATAGTTAATTAATATAAAAAGGTAATTAGATTAATCCTTTATATCTATATAAGTATTATTAGTTAACTAAATATTATATTTATAATCTTAAGACTATTTTAGTTTATAAATAATCTAAGTAAGAAGTATATAGAAGCTATTAACTATATCCTTAATTACCTATATATAACTTATTTTTATAGTTTAAAGTTTAGACCTAAAGGAGAATTTATAGTATATAATAATACTTTTAATTAAAGAAGCTTATAAAGCTATATAATAAAGATCTATAGAGGTCTTATAGAATAGTAAGTAAATAAGTAAAATATAGTAACTATATTAATAATTAAAGTAAAGCTACTTACTTTTTTTTAAGCTATAAAAAAAGGGCTATTTTAATAAAAACTACTTTAAAGCTTATAGAATAAGCTATAAAGTATTAATCTATACCTTATTTATAATAATTAATAGATAATTTATTTTCTTAAGAATCCTTTATAAAAGCTAAAGATTAAACTTTAATATTTAAATATTTATAACTATTAGCTACAAGAATATATTTAAAAGAAAATAATATCTCTAAATTATAAAGTAAGCTTAAAGCTAATTATAAATATACTTATAAAAGCACTATAAGGTAATAAGCTAAAAAGGAGTTATAAGCTATTTAGGCTTATAGATATTAAGGATTATATTTAAGGTTATTAAAATATAAATCTTAATAAAAAATTAAGTAAAAAAATCCTAAATAAGTTAAATTAAAAAGATCTTAGATAAGTTAGATATTTAAAGAATAAGCTTTATTTTACTACTTTATAACTCTTTAAAGTTTATAAATATAAGATTTCTTTTAATATTACTTAAAATACCTTAAGTTTATAAATATAAAATTTCTTTTAATATTACTTAAAGTACCCTAAGTTTTATTTATATATTTAGTATTTTAAAATTTATAAAGTTACCTTAAAATATAAAAATTAAGTTAAAAAGAAAAATTAAAAATTAAAAATTAATAAATAAAAGCCTAAAAAGTATAACTATCCTTTATAAAGAAAATAAAAATGTTACGATTCGTGCCCGTAACAGCGCTGTAAGGCTTCTATAAGCAGCTGTACACACCACTGTAATTGCTACAATAGCAGTTATAGCCCAATCTTTTGCCCTGTGGCGTAGTGGTTAGGTGTGACCGTTACAAAAAACTACTAGCTATAATATAAAAGAAAAAAATATGCCTTACCTAGGTAAAGTAAGGGTTACTAATTAAAGAAAAGTTACTAGCCTAGGTACTTTTTAAAATAACTTTAGCTATAATATAGTACTTATTTTTTTCCTAGAATTTCTTAAAGTATTAGTATAGTTTAAAATAGTAAAATAAGCTATAAGAATACTTATAGACTTCTAGATAAAGTGCTTATTCTATTAGATATAATTTAAAAAAAAGAAAGTAGTTAAAAGGGTAATAGTAAGGCTATAAAACTTAAATTAGTAAAATATAACTTAAAGTTAAGATATATACTACTTATATAAAGTAGTAAGAGTTACTAAGGTTATAGCGCTTATAATATAAAATACCTAGCTTAGCCTAATACTCCTTAGTACTTTAACTAGTAATAGTACTATTAAGGTAAGCTAAGTATAGGACTTAGTACTACTTAGTATTACTATAAAAAATTAAATAATTAGAAAATAGCTTAAAATAAAAAAATAAAAGGTAAAAAGACTTATATTTTATTAATAGCTATATTAGTAGTAATAACCTATGCCTTTTACTTAGTAGAATAAACCTTAATATAGAAAAGATAAGAGAGAGTATTATCTGTACTAAATAGTAGGAGGCTTAAAGAAAAAAGGCTTAAAGAGAAAAGAATTACTACCTAAAAGTTAGCTAATAAGCCTTAAATAAGTATTTTAAAATATAAAAGTATATATAATATAGTACTAAGAATAATATAGAAATTTAGAAATATATATTAAAGTCTATAAAGATAATAATTAGTAAATATACTTTAAAAGTAATAAATAAAGCTTAAAAAGGTAGTTAAATAGCTAAAAGGAAAAGGTATATATTAAATATAATATTAATACTTAAAGAAAAGAAAAAAAGATTAAATTTTATAATAAAAAGAGGCTTAAATATCTTAAAAATAAGAAAACTATTATTTAATTTAATTAAAAGATCTATTTATTATTTACAGAATTTATCTATTATTAAGGTGTGACGGTTGGGGTTCCAAACAGGGAAACTAGTCCGTACTAGGTTTATGTTTGCAGATTGCGTAGGGCGTTGTACTGAGCACGTTGGTTTAGAGTCACGTCTCTTAATAGTCAATAGTGCGGGTGAGGCTTATTGAGGTAAAGAAGTGTTATTGATAGCTGGTGAGCTAAGTTCTATCTACTGCTAAATGAATGTGTATATATACTAGAGGTCTTCGTGAGGACCGAGGGTGCGTTGGGGTCGGTCCCTTCAGGACCGATATTGTTTATATGTCGGTCTGTAGGACCGTTAAACGAAAGTCGTCGGTCCTTATCTTATCTCTGGACCGAAAGCATTGGAAGGTCGGTCCAATGTGAGGTGGTGGGTCCGTTCCTGTGATTGGAGAAAAATAATGGGGTACACGTGATGTAACCGCTAGGGTCGTAACATAAGGTATAATAATAACCTAATCTTTAATTAACTTATCAAGAAAGTAAGGAATAATTTAGATTATAATAATAAGGTATATAATAATAAGATATAATAAAAAACTTAAGATAACTTCTAGTATATTAAAAAGGGAAACCTAAGTAGTTAGAGTATTATAGTAGTTCTGCTCTAAGGGGGTATATTAAACTGGTAGTATTATATAATTTAAAGGGATTATATAAGGCTATAAATAGTTTAACCTAAATAAGCCTTGGTTCTAGATAATGCTAATTATATAACTAAAAGGAAAACTAAAAAAGGGGTAATAAAATACTAGAGGTTAATAGAATTAATTAATAAGGACAATTTAGTTTAATAATACATATGTAAATATAGTATTATATTAATAATGCTTATTAATTTAAAATTCTTTATATAGTAGTAAAAGCTCTATCTTTACCTAGTTAGTAAAACTAATATATATTTACTAGTTTATTATCCTATATAATAAACTTATAAAGTATTAATTTATTTTAACTATATTTACTATTATTAATAAGATTAAAATTTAATAATTTAAAAGTATAAAATATATTTAATTTAACTAAGCTTTTATTACTTACTATAATTGCTAATATTATAATAGCCTATTTATATAAAGTAAATACCTTTAATTTCTAATTTACTATATATACTATATACATAATAAGTAAGTAAAATAATAATATACTATCCTATATTTAAGTATTTAATTAATTTACTCTCTATGAAAGAATACATTTTAGTATAATAAATATTTATTAATAATCCTTATACTAGGGATTATTTAGTCATTCTGGTAGCTTTCGCATAACCTTACTTATTAGCAAACAGATAGCATAGGCTCTCTGGATGCAGCCTGAGCATATAACCCCACGGACTGAACTCAAACAGCCGAGGCGGCCAGTGGTCTCCTATCGGATGACAATTGGCTCTAACATTACCGCCCAGCTGAATGATAGCTTTCTGTCCAGTGGTTAAAACAGCCTCATACTTTCTTTCGAGGTGGTCAGTCGGTGATTGGGAGTATTTAATATAAAGAGGAACATGCCAGTCGATTGACTAAATGATGACTGCTAAATCTTATCCAACAGTCTCTCGATAGTTCCTCGAATCCATTCACGCTGCTTCGTCCGATGCATATTCATCCCACTCTTCAAAAGATCCCAAGGTCGAATGCACTTATACCTCCCATCCCTACTTTCCCTCGCCATTTCTAAGAATACCTTCATCATTACCTCCATGTTGCTCAAGCCGGAGATATCAGGGACATCCTTTTTGTCTGTCTCCTGCCTCGAAAAGTCCAGCAGCATGCCCGCCAGACCAGCTGCAATAGATGTGGAGTATGAAGTCCCACTGAGTAAAGGCTTATCCTCCGCGATCTCGACGCCTTCCCCGAAGATTGCGAGACTATGCTGCCTGTCATCAGGAGAAGGGTTCAAATCTCTTGACTCTCGGTTGCCAGCGTTGGCTGAGAAGATACCGAAGACTTGATGATGATCTTTAGCAGGGAAGTAGATACTATCCATGTTCTGTGAGTTGGATGCAGCTGAGAAGATGAGAATTTGCTTTGACCGAGCCCTAGCGACTGCTTTGGAAATTTCTGGTTGGTGCTCTTTAAACCCAAGAGCCATCGTGATGATGTCTACTTCATGGTTAGTAGCCCAGTCGATTGCGTCGACCACATTCTTGACCTCTGCGCGTGTCGGATTGTTTGTCTTGAGGACCCTCGCGAGGTACAAGCTTGCATTCGGGCAGGTTCGAACTAGGAGAGAAGCAGCAGCGGAGCCGTGGCCTGTTTCATCATTCGGGTTACTGTCTTTGCTGTTGACATAGTCTTTGTACTCGGCTATGATGCCAAAATAACGATAGTAGTCATGGTCAACTAAGTTGATGCCGGTGTCTAAAACGGCGATCTTTATTCGCTCATACCCCGGCCGGGTCGCAACGTCTTCCGACTGAAGGGTCTCCTTAAGTCTGTCGTAGTTTCCGAACCATTGTTGTGAGAGTTGGCGTTTCCTATAGTCATTCAGTACATGATAATTTACACGAGCACCATTTAGTTAGAAGTACCTCGCTTCGTTGTTGATACCGCTCACAGTGACTGTTGGGGCTTCTGGTCTAGATAGAACCTGTCGTGAAGCGTTGGTGCTTCGCGATGCCGCTACAAATCGCCTTTGCACTAATTTGTATAGAACATTTACTGTGTTCGGTTTGTCATAATTGCTAACCCATTTCTCTAGGGGAAGAACAATCTCGCTGTAAATAACAGATCGCAATGTGCCGGACAAATCAAAATTCATCCTTTTCTGGGCACTGAGATTCTCGCGCATCTTCCTCTCAAGCTCTCCAGGTTTGATACATATTGGGAGAATTTTTCTGAACGGGGACAGGCGATCCATTTCTGGAAGGATGTAGGCTGGGTGATTGGGATCGAGGAGCTTTCCAGCAATCTTGTAGTCGGTATTGATGTTTACTGCACCAGGTGGACATAAATCTGGGTCGTCCCGATAACTCTTCATAGAGGTTCTTGTCTCCAGTTCGAGAAGCAATAGGCCAAGAGCAAGAATCTTAGGCATATCATGGATCATTGCCGTTGGCATGATCTTACCATGACTTTCAGATTCATTTGTATCATCCTCGTCGAATCGAAGAAGTAGCATCGGCTCATTGACGTACACCCCCTCTATCCTGTCTCGCTCTTCAAAAAGAAACTGTATATTTTCCTTTGTGAAGCCTTGGCCTATTAAGTCCGAGTCGTAGAATTGTGCGGTTGCCTTGGCCAACAGCAAAGCCAAAACAGCCTTCATCTTTTCAGTGAATTTCGCCTTCGGTTCGTCGAGAAGGTCTGCCAAGGGAACTGCCTGTTGGTTTGTGATCCAATTCCGGCTTATATCTCGATAATCTCGCATAAGGAACTCCTCATTCTGGGCAGATAGAAGAAGCTGCGCTTGGCTACGGCCACTGATATGCCTACAGAAGCTTGCACAGTTCATGGGCGTTTGGCTTTTATGAGGCTGGCATATCGTTTGCTGCTCACGGCCTTCCCGTGAAAATTTCCTGTGGTGACTACTATTAGCAAGCGTGTTCGAATACACTTCGGATTGCCGCTAGACCTACACTTTTGGCGCCTTTGGAGGCTGCGGTTGCCATATCTGAATACACACGTCTTGCCAATGGCAGTCCCCTATATGTGGATGGTCAAAGAAAAGGACACCGAATTCAGCTGTAGCCTCGTCGGTAACGAGGCTTCTGTAACCATTCAACCGGATATGAGTTGCTATACTTTGTTGAGAGCCTTCTTCCTCACACGACCGGTACTGAAGAAGAGTGCGATAAAGGCGCTTAATGTCGTCATCAAGCTCGAAGCCAATTTGTTGCGCCTTTAACTGGTGGGCAGAAGAAAGCGATCCACTTGGCTGCGCCTCCATAGCCTCTGCCACTTGCTCTTTCATGCTTTGACTAGAGAAATTCTTGAGTCTTTTCAACAACTCAATTCGACTTTTAGTGGTGGCGCTATCATATGTGGAGGCAAAACTTCGAATGCATTCGGTTGCCTTGTTCGTATGAGATGTATGTCGAAGAGTATTGAGGGTTGGCCAACGTCTCGTGCCTTTTCCGGTATTGCTTTTTGATAACGAATGAGGCCACTGAAGAATGTCAGTGTGGTGTATGATCACGAAGTCAAGTTTCAAGCAGTTCCGAAACTTAGAAAACGGAATGGAAAGGCATTTCGCCGGCTTTATGCATGTCGATTTAAAGTAAATTTGATACATACGCTACAGAGCCTCTCGATATTATTCAAGAGACTCTCGACCTTCTTCTGTCCATCACCTTGAGACTGGGGTGGCTTTTGTAAAGATGATTTGATACTCCAGAGGACACTGCTCAAAGTGCTGCAGAATTGGGACACTTCTCTATTGTTACCGCCACGTCTTAGTTGTATGGACTTTGCGATCTGAATAACTCTCTCAACCGTCTTGATGGCGAAAGGACGAAAATCCTGAGAACATGGCACTTCGTTGTCTCGTCGAGGTACTTTCGCGTAGAGGGACATGTTGAGATCGGCTGAGCTCCTTTGCAATCGAGAGATTTGAAAGATGAATCGCAGCTCAGCCGCACCGACCCAGGGCTCCAGTAGCAGCCCACGGGATTAAATCTGGCTCAAATGCGCGGTAACGGGTAAATGCCAACAGACAGGAGGCGGTCCATACGCTAACAACATGTAACAAAATCTCTCTCTAGGCAGCAAGGCAAAACGCAGCTGTTATGGTAGCGCGTAGGTCTCGTGTTGGCCAATAATACCGCGTTGTTGGTTTCATGAATATGCAGTATGGCAGAGTCGAGTCAATGCAATTGGTTAATTCAAGTTTCACCTGTGCGCAGCCTGCATAGAGGCGACAGGGGTCGAACCAACATCAGCTCCAGCGGCTCCGAAAGGCCTCCGATTTCTCCTCCTCAAACCACCGCACTATGGAACAAATAAACAATCGAGAATCCAGTCTACTTATCAAGTCCAAGCCGATAGAGGGTACTTCCTGGAGCACCACCGATCGACTCCAACTGCTAGCGTACCTTGAATGGTGCGTTCAATACTGCGTCAATTTCCAAGTTACGGCTCCAGGTTACCTCGAAAAGGCGACAGGAAAACACTTCTCGAAAGAGCGCATCCGACAGAAATTATACAAGGAATGGCAAACCTACGGAACATGCGATAAATTTAATGATCTGTTTGACCTTGGTACATCGGGTCTCTTGACTCTTGTAGACGATGAGCAGCAGTATTTCCACCGAATTGTCACCGGTATAGACCCTGCTGAAGGAGCGCATTGCACACCAGGTAGATCTTTGGGTCTCGCTGCGCCATCGAGTACTCTCTCAGAGCCTCATTCGATTTGTTCAATCGGCACCACCAAAGACCTCGATGAATTGTCTACTCCAGAGGCTAGCGACTCAGACGTGGTACCAGAACGTCCAACAAAAAAGGTCAGAGACTAGACATGAGCAAGAATGGATACAAACTAACAGATGTATAGAGAAAGACAAAGCTCTCCGTGGGGCCAACGAGACAGACCTCGAATAACTATCTCGGTGAAAATAAACTCGAAAGTGACGATAGCACAGGTAGTGCTCAAAGCGAAGACGAATCCGTGCTCATTTCAATTGCCTCGCCGGAACTCTCAGATATTGAATTTCACCTCGCTCCTGTCATCCCCGACTCCCCGAAGGATGATGTGATAATTATCCCACGAGCACAGTCGACCTCCACCACGAAAGCAAGATTAAGGCAGTCAGAGGCAGATCTCCTCAAGCAGAAGATCTATGTGATCACTTTGGAAAACCGGATATCCGAGCTCGAAAGAATTAACCACTCGAAACACTGCATTTGCCTTACCAGCTCCGCCCAGATTAATTATGGGGAGGAAACTCGGATTCAAGACTTCATATTTAGCTCCAAGAATAGTCCAAGCGGAGAAGAGCCCCTTGCGACGGGCTACGAGAATCTAGAAGCAAACAGGCTTAGATTTCTCAATACCTCTCTTCGGGCGGAGTATGAAAACCTCCACTCAAATATCCGAGATACTTCCTCAACGATTTGTCATTCGAGTTTGGCCGAGACCCTCCCTGAACAACGAACGGACTTTTCCGACTTGGCAAATAATTGGGCAAGGCGTATAGGAGGGCAGGATCTAGGCTCCTTGCTCAACCACTGTGAGGCAGCGCAGATCCCGAAGAAAGCCATTTTGATCTCGCTGCTGGCGGCGGGTATCTTTGACCTAGTTCTCGAAAAAGTATTTCCAACCTTTCTGGCTGCCGATTCACCACTCTTAGACCAGTACAGAAAGCATATAGAAATCTTATGTAAGAATACCGCCTTCTTCACACTCAACATTGCTTGTTGCCCAGTGACCGAGCTAATAAGATCAGGGGGGCGGAGCGCACTCGAACGACTCGACATTATTTCCATCAAGTCCCTCATATCAGACAGGAATGTTAAAAACGGGATGATTTCAGAAAGGTCCAACAGGATTTCCATCTTAATATTTGAAAGTTTAAGCTGCTTTTTGCCCCTGGAAAGCCGCGATATAACTAAACGTTCACGTCATAATTGCCTAGAAACAGAGATTATCAACGACTTGAGAAGCACCTTATATCATGCAATGAGAGTCAAAATGGAGTTTATGCTGTCTGTAAAACGGCTTAAATATCTCTTCTTCAGGCCAGGTACGCTATTCGACGGGGAGAAGATGGAGGTCGTCAAGTCTCAAGCTGGAGACTCTTTATCCTCGGGTCAAGAAGTTCAGATATGCTTAGTGCCTGCTCTTTTCGCTATCCCGGAGGCAGCCGATGTGGTTGGAGTTGAGGAGGAGGCAAGTTTGAGCGCAAGCTCTCGGAAGGCTTTTACAGAAGTAGCAGACGAGGATATTGAGTCTCTAGTGCTTTTGGAAAAGGCACTTGTGTTTCTTTAGGTATAAGATTGGAAGATACTCATCCTACTGTGTTCTTGCTGGTCGAATGCATTCCTGAAATATGTGCTATAACATACCACAAAGACCATCGACTTGAAGAATTTCTAATGCACTTGCGTCAGGTTCTATTAAAAAAGTTAATTAGAAATAAAGGTGCATAGGAGTAGACCTATCCTGCGGGAAGTTGATTGAGTTTGCCAATTAACTAAATGAATCAGAACAAGAGATGCATGACTCGCCGGCTTCCATATCTCATCGTGCCGATTGCCGGTTCTCAGCCTTGGCTCGCCCTACAACTTAATTTTCAGTGGAGTTCTAGTGGAGTTTTAGTCCAAAACTCTGATCGACTAGACCCAGTCTAAGTATCAGAGTGACGACATCTTGGCTTTCGTCACGAAGCCAAGAATCTCAAATCAAGGAAGATAATACTTGGGTATAAAACAAATAAATCCAATGCCCATAGTACCTCAGATCTGATCGCGCGACTGGACGAAAATCATCGCGATCACAATGTCGCAACCAAGTGACCCCCAGTACAATGCAGGGGACGGCTACACACGCGACATGAATGGCCGCCCCGTAGACATCGAATCGGGCTCATCAGCACGCGACAGAGCATTCCCCAAAAACGCACCTCGTCCACTCCGTCTAAAAGACCGCGTCGTCAGAATAACATGGGGTTGGTTCCCCTGCACAATGTCAACAGGCGGTCTCGCCAACCTCCTCAACGAACAGCCCTACACATTCACCGGCCTCAAAACCATCGGCAAAATATTCTTCATCCTCAACATCATCCTCTTCCTAACCTTCACAGCCCTCATCATCGCGCGCTTCACCATGAAACCCCGCGCCTTCTCAACTAGTCTGCATCATCCGTCTGAATCGTTCTTCTTTGGTGCTTTCTGGGTTTCTATCGCGTTGATACTTACGGGCGCGCAGTCGTACGGTGGGCCGGAGACGGGACCGTGGTTCACGACTGCTATGAGGGTGGTTTTTTGGATTTATTATGCTTGTGAGATGGTGGTGGCGGTGACGCAGTATCATATTATTTTCGAGACGGAGAGGCTGGATATTGCCTGCGTATCCGTTTTTGGTGACGGGCATGTTGGCGGCCAAGATAGCGGGGAGTCAACCGCAGTGGAGTGCGGTGCAGATCATAGTTGCTGGTTTGATGGGCCAGGGACTTGGATGGATGCTTGCGCTATTTATTTATGCTGTTTATCTCTCGAGGCTGATTCAGCACAAGTTGCCGGATGCGTCAAAGAGGCCAGGCATGTTTATCGCCGTTGGACCAACAGGTAATGTCGCCCAATCACTTATCGTAATTCGTTTTCTGACTATGACAGCGTTTACATGCGGCGGTCTGATTGCACTCGGCACACAAGCCAAGTCCGCTCTTCCAGATGACTTCCTCAGCACCCCCAGCATCCCAGCCGGCGAACTCTGGTCCGGCATGTCAGTAGCCGCAGGGCTCTTCATCTGGCTCATGGCGATCTGGTTCTCAGCCCTATCCGCGATATCAGTCCTCCGCGTCGCTCGAAGAATGGAGTTCAGTTTGTCCTGGTGGGCACTAGTCTTCCCCAATGTCGGTCTCGCTCTTGCAAGTATCAACGTTGGAAACACTCTGTCATCAAGGGGGATCAAGATTTTTGGATCAGCGTTGACGGTTGTGTTGGTAATTGTGTGGTTTACTTGTGCGGCTTTTCATATTCGAGCCATCATCAGGAGGGATTTACTTGCTGTTGGGAAGGATCTGGCTGTTGAGCATGTTAACAAGCAGCATGATAGAAAGGCTGAGAAGCAAAGAGACTAGCCATTTAGAGCGGATAGCATTTTTATACCACTGGATGGTATTAATATTGGCTTCTAATAGTACCTAAGGGCGAAAATAATTGCAGTAAGCCCTATTTTCTGCCCCTTCATTTTCATTTCAAAACTCTCATATGCTAAGTCGACCCGCACCAGACAAGAGATGCCGAATAACTACCCGCACATTATTGTTTGCTAAGGTCTTGGCGTCGTCATCAGGTGTCAGTATGATTCAGCGTGGCAGCCGCTACGATTCAACAGGATTATCATCTGGTACACACTAACGTACAATAACCTTAAATACCAAGGCCACTACAGATCTAGGTTATTGACCTCCTCTGACCCCCGTCCTTTTCCATACTATCCAATGATTCTATCCTTAAGAAGGATCTCAAAATCCGGTTCAGGAGAGCACTATCAACGTCAGCATCACCCCCAAATATCACCTCAGCATTCAAACTCACCAATACTTCAAACTCAATATTCTTAGGCCGACTCACTCCATCAGGTAGCTTAATATCGTAGTTCATCAACAGCTCCGCCATGATGAGCTTGATATTGATGGCGCTGAGATATCTCCCCGGGCACGCATGTCGCCCATAGCCCCAGGACAAATCATCGGTCCCGCTGCTGGAGTACATGTACTTCTTTTCCTTACCAGGAACTTTGCGCCATTTATGAAAGCGAAGACCGTCAAACTCCTCTGGATTCTCATATAACTCGGGGTCTTTGTGGATTGAGCAAGTGTTGATTTCGAGTTTGGTGCCTTTGGGGAGGAATGTACCGTCTGGGAGTTTCATGCCGGCGATAGCTGCGCGTTGGAAAGTTGCTATAGCCTGTTAGCGCTTCGTGAACCTTGTAATACTTTTGGCTGGACATACTAAGATCAGGTGAATTGAAGCGCTGACTCTCTTTGAGAAAGCTGTCAAGCTTATCCATCGCCACCGTCGAGTCCTTCGTAAAGTTCCCATTCTGATCTCGCGGCACAGACTCAACCTCCTCCCGAAGAATAGGTATATACTCCGGATGCGCCACAAGATCATAAATAGCCTGCGTCGTCGACGAAAACGTCGTTACGGTCCCGACAGCAATCAACGTCATCTGATGCAGCAACTGCAGCTCAACATCATCCGCAATATGTTCATTCCTCCCATTACTCAAATGATCCAGCATCGTAGGCGGGTCCTCAAGATTACCTCCCTTTTCGTGCCTCTCACGCATAGAAGCCATGACTCGCTTACGACCTTTGAGCCATTGATCTTTGATGGCGGCGCGTTCGGGGATGAATCTGTACACGAGCGGTCGGAGCCAGGGGTGCCATTGTTTGAGGGCGCGGATGCAGTCGAAGCATGCTAGGACGTACCCGGTGGAGGCGGCGAGCCATTCTTCGTCGAGGCTGGCGGCTGTGCCTTGGAAGACGCGGGCGTTGTTGGTGGCGATGAGGCGGAGGACTCGGTCGTGGACTTTGACAGGGGTCCAGTCTTGGAGCTAGTCAGTGGAGTTTCGCATGGGGATGTGATGAGATGAACCTTTGTACTTTCCAAGGATGTTTGGCATGTTCTTTTGAACCATGCGGTGCAGCAGTGGTGTGAAGGCGGCTGCTGTTATTAGTCTAAGCACGCAACGAAGATGCCAGCATGGGAAATACTCACAGAGTGACCCGGTCAGGTTGGCCTTGATAGCATGAATCACATATTCCGCTGGACCGCCGAAATGCGTATACTCGATTTGCATGTCCTTGAAGAGTCAGCAGATATCAGGAAAATGCTGGCAAGTGGGGGCGAACATTGTCAATTGAGACTTTGAAGCTGAGCGCCGGATGACTTTTTAGTTCATCGAGAAAGCTAGGCGGGATGACAAGCTTCACGCCTATGCACAGTCAGCTAAGATATAAGAGTTGTCCGTCGCTGGCCTCACCATCCTGGGTATCAAGACCAAAGACCTCATTTTTGAACTATTCCGTCAGTATTTCGCCTTATCCACGAAAGGTGTTCCAATACCTTTGCATAACCCTTTGCCATCACAGCTCTAGGATTGAAGCAGTACTCCAGCGCCCGCTGTCTCGCACTCTTGATCTCATCCTGAAGCAGAATCTTTACCTTTGGTGTTGCGCTGAAGCTCCAGAATCTCAAAGCGACCAAGGCGATTGAAGTTAACGCCACAACTCCAGCAGCCATAAGGGTTGGAAATTGGAGGTGATTGTAGATTTCGACAGTCGATTTGGTACTCATATTGAAATTGCTTGCCATCGCACAGAATTACCGGAATGAATAACTTCATGAACTTCAAGCAGGCGCTGGGTTACAAGTCTGTTATTGAATCATCACATTTTCATGTGAATCCAAATTTGTTTGCTTCAATTCGTGACGCTAGATATTGTTCCTCTTGATGTCACGGCACTAGACATTGTTCTTTTTGGTGGCGGAGTTTGCCGACCACCAACAGCTAAATTAAGCTCACTAAGTCTCTGATTGTTCTTGATTGTCTTTTAATTTAGACTCTGTAAGTGGGCATGGCCGATTTAGTCATCAACTCGGCATTCGGACTTAGCATACTTATTCACTTTTGTCGCGAGCCTTTCTTTGGTGGAGGCTTGTTTGGCGTCGCAGCCGTGGTTCGTAAGACAGCACGATAGGTCTCAATTGGCTACCCTCATTGATTTTAAAGACCCATTGGGATTGAAGCAGCAGCTGAGGCCATGCTTGGCTATTCTGGGAACTTTGGCGCAGTATCAATAAGCATTGCTTTCATAGGGAGGCCGGTTGTAGATGCTATCGGACTGAAAGTAACTAAACTATAGGCAAGGGTTTTTGGGTGTTTAATAGGCTATCAGTTCGGTACCTCATTATTGGAATCACAGGCAGAGTTGGTAGCGCATCTGATACAGTTATAGAGATGCCACTTTTAGCTCAGAGAAGGGCTTCATCTGGAACATATGTTCTGCACCACCACCACTAAGCCCCACTGTCTTCTCACCACGCTCTCTCATCAACTTAGCATAGTCTTTAAGCGTCTCAGCACCAATCGAGGAACAGGTAACGACGCTGCACAAATCTGCTGCTTCTTGGAACGCAGAGTTGGCACCAACGCCCCCAACAGGTGTCATGGGGTGAGCTGCGTCGCCCAGCAAAGTCACAGCCGCAACGTCAGGGCTTCTGAGCAGCCCATCCCACTCCCTCTTGAATGTCTCTGGAGAGGATGCGAAGAATGCAAGCGTGGACGATGCAGATGGGTCCTGGCTTTGCAGCAGTGATCGGACGGTTGGATGCCAGTTCTTGGTCATCTCCAGTGTCGTCTCAACAGACTGCGTAGCATCGAGGCCGTGGAGATCTTCTGCTGCGATTTCCAGCAGGGTTCTGTTAATGCATAGGACCCAGTACACGTAGTCGTCTGGTACTCTGTACTTGGTCCTTTCGTCGACGCTTAGTGCTTGTGGGAACTCCATTGTATCGGTGAAGAGCTTGAGCCCAGGTTTGCTGCTATCTCCAGCAAGACATATTCCTCCGAAGAATTCTTTGGCCATAGAAGCTCGGGTTTCGGGATAGGTGAATGTTTTTCCATAGATAGCTCCGCACTCAGTGTCCAAGACATTGTAATTCGGCATCAGCTGCCGACGAATATGAGATCTGGTCCCGTCGGCGCCGACCAAGAAAGCTCCAGTTTCGTTGGTACCATCTGTAAAGGTCACCTCGACACCATCACTTGTGATACGATAGCTTTCGAACGTCTTTCCAAAGCTGATATCACCTTCCAACCCGTCTAACAGCACATTTCGAAGAACAACGCGATCAGCGTTATAATACTTCCCCTCCAGCATCGGAGGCGGACCACGTCGCTCACCAGATGGTGCTGGTTTCTGGCCGGTGACAGCATCGAGGCCGCTCATGGCTGGGTTGAAGAGGGCGCAGGTTTCTTCGAAGGCCTTCCAGAGATGGCCGGGGAGCAGTTTGTGGAGTGCACCTGCGCCGTCGGGGTTTATGCGAATGCGATAACCTTGGGGGTGGAAGTCTGCGGATGAATCGCGTTCAAAGATGTGGAATGGTACAGGTGGTCTTGCACGTTTGAGCCCTTGAGCGAGAGCAAGGCCTCCAAGTCCTCCTCCGACAATCAAGATTCTGCTTTGACCAGTGGATGACATTTTGAAAACAAGTGGTGTATTGGGATTTTGGTTTGAGTTGGTGAATAAATTTTGAAGGGGAGTCTTTAGTGAGATGTTGCTGAGAAGAATTGCCATAAATTATCTTTGCAGTATTTATATATCTTTCAATAAGGGGCCTTCTATCATCACTTCGCCATTTAGTCAGTTTCGTATCATCCGGGCTGAAGTATTCGGGTCTTTCTACCGTCCGATGTAACTACCCTGGAGCGCTCACCGGGGATTTGCGAGCCGAACGAACTCTGTCCAATCAAAGCGGACTGAGCCAAGGTCCGTTGATCCGTTTGAGACTTTACTGTTTATGGTAAGGTAGTTATCTCTCTGTCATCATGTTTGGGCACCCAAGCATGCAAGAAGAGAAGTATATATCTGAAAATCAGGATAGCTAATCGCGAGTAGTATCAATTCTAAGCACATACATGGGACAATTCTCTCAATAGTCCAATTGCCTTAAGCTACCTTAGGCAAGTATCAGCTCAGTCAAAAGAGCCCGTATCAGGTCACGTGCTGCTTTAGTTTTATTTCCAAATACTGAAGCAGCCTTTTGACATACTCTGACTTCGTCTGACAGAGTATACCTTGTCTCTCTATATGCTGCTTTTTGTCTTTCCAATCATCCTTACATATAAGGAGTAATAGTTATAGTTTTTATTTAATAAATCAATAATCCCTTATTGTCTTACTGGGGCCAGATCAATGACGTAGGGCGTTGCTACAGAAACTCGACTCTAAGGCTAATAGTGACGTGGTTGACTCATGACTTTTACGCTCATAAAATCAAAGTCAACACCACATAATCAACCCTCCATAGTTCACACAACTCACGCCATTCAAATCAATCATCATGTCTTCCCGCATCTCCCAATCCCTCCGCCGCGCAGCCCTGCGCCCCAGCCCATCAACCATCCTCAGAACCCCAATCATACCCCGCCGCTTCCAAAGCGCCCTGCAGAAAAAAGACGGGCCGGTCCTCTACTCCGCCCATGCCAAAGTCGTCGGCGCCCGCAAGGGCCACGTCGAAGCAGAGTCTCTCAACGTCGACCTCACCATGTCCAAAGCCCTCGGTGGCCCCGGCGACGCAGGCAAGACCAACCCGGAGGAGATGTTCGCCGCTGGCTACGGCGCTTGCTTCCAGTCTGCCATGAACGCCGTGGCCGCCAAGGACGGCATCACCATGCCCACTGCGCCCGAGGATAGTATTGTTGAGACGACGGTGCATCTTATCGGTGATATGCAGAATCTTGATTTGGGGCTTCGTGTGGATATGAAGATTATGGTCAGGGGGTTAGAGAAGGAGCAGATAGAGGGTATTGTTGAGAAGACTAAGAATGTTTGTCCCTATAGTAGGGCTATCAAAGGCAATGTCTGGACACAGTACACGGTTGTTAAGCTGGATTAATCGAGGACATGGGCACCGCACTCGCCCTTTCGGGTTTATGTCTTTTAAAGTCAGCTGAGATGAAAAATAAATCAGACTGTGGTTTCTTGCTGAGTGATGACTTCCGAGAATAATTCCATTGATGCCAACATCGTAGGAGTTTCACTTATTATCTAGTCAAATACAAAGACGGTTGTTAAAAAGCGGCAGTTTCGAGACTGAGATAATCTAATACAGAGCAAAATTAGAATCATGTTTTCTAGGTATCTAAAAGACATGAAATTCAGCTCTGCGATTCGGGGCCGGTTGTTCGCTGTAGGGTAGGCAGGGGACTGCTCTCTCACCTAGGCCTCAATGACAGTGAAATGGGTATGGCCTCATCAAGACCTCCGTTCGCAAGCGGTGGTTAAGTTATGAAATGAGGCTCTAGGACTTGAGTTGCAGGGATTACCAACTGCCGTGGATCCGAAGGTTCTCGGCGAACATTTCAGCTTTGGACAATGGCTTTCTGGAGTTGGTCGACCAGCATCTTTTTCGTCTAGTCATGTACCTCATGCAATGCAGTGATACCATGATGCCAATAAATTAGTCACAGTATGGTCTTGCTGAAGCGAGATGCTGAAGCCATGTTGCGGGGTAATGCAGCACCGGATGTCGGTGGAAGCAAGCTACAGGGGTATCATCACGCAAATTTGGACCCTGAGTTGGAAGCTCCAAGGTCTAAGTGAGAGTCTAGTGATAGTTTATTCTCCCCCCCTCGCCTAAACTAACTGCTAGTATCCTTTGGATGTTTCCGGATTGATCCAGGACATCCGAGTTGTGATTCTCGCTAGTGTTTGTGCCGAAACGGTCCCGATGAGGCGTTACGAGCAAACAATGGACATGCATGACAATGCAGTGCGTTCAGGGTCGTCAATAGTATTTACTGCCCTCGGATCATAGCCACGTCTCACTGCATGCCTGATCACAGTGCATTAAACGGGTTACTGGGTCGATCATACGGTAATACGGCACAAACCCGTCAGCCCGGTTCAGTATACGAGGCTGGTGCTACAATAACAAAACGCAAACACCCAAGTCTACGCGAGGTTTCAACTGCCTCGGAAATATTTTCTTCACCCGCATAACTTCGCAATGCTATCCTACAACAGATGCAGCAACTGATGATCAGACCATGACGATATCAAATCCAATTCAGCGGTCCTGTCTCCATCTTTAACTCTGATACCCTGTCGACATCCTCCAAGTCATTGGTTCTTGGAACTGTCAGCTTCGAAACTATTGATAGGTCTATCGAGGAGCTATTGGCATGGCTTGCAGTAGCAGAAACCTTGTCGCACCAACCACCCGCCACCAAAATCTGTGGCAAGGAATCACTGGCCGCTTTTTTCTTCTGTGGCGCTCTATACGGGCCCTGATCATACCCGAAATGATCGCCGTTGGGCGTACTAAAAGCGGGTGTTCCTTTCCACTGCCGTCAACGTCGTTGTTGAACGCACTCTTGAGGTATTTTTAGATCCACCTCAACGACCCATTGCGGCTGTATCCTCAAATGCCTCGGATTTTGGGAATAGATTATTCTTTATAGCGCTCTGCTTCTTTGGAACTAATGATTGCGTGATTTGAGATGAACGTCATTAATACATCTTTATTCCAGTCTAGACTTGAAGATCGATCTGAGACTAGTGCGCTGATCCATCTACGCATTGACAATCCCCAGACTCGCCAAGTTTCGTCAATAGCTTAACTGGACACTAAGATCTCACTCCCCTGTTAAGGCTGACAACGATCAAGGATCTCCAGCCCAGGTACCAGGTTCAGGCACAAACAACAAACATGTCCCAAAGCGCAATGCCGAGAGGCCGATGGATGCTTTTTACAAAGTGGCTTTATCCTACGTGGCAGGGCGGCTCAACGTGGTATCACCAGAGAAGTGTTACAGCTAGTCTCGATTTTAGCGCAAGCCATGCTTATTACCGTGATGGCCTGTGCTAGTGTGACGAGAGGCTCTCGACCGTTTGATTGCCATTCTCGTCTTTGGCGCTGGTGGAATTTCTCACCAAACATTACCGTGTTGGGCCTACGCTATACAGCTCGTGGTCCACAATACCCCAAGTTTTTCACAGATCTGACAAGGTATGGAGCAAACAAGAGTATCTGCAGGTTTTAAATCGCCTCTTTTGGACAGCTAAGGTTTACTAAATACTATGTACGACCCTCTTCTGTCCCATCGGCCAAGGTCATCATCCCAATCCATCATCAAAGGAGTGTGAGAAACGAAAGTAGGTACAGCTAATAAGCATAGATACAAGACTCTGGGTAGTATGTACAAGACAGCCTCTTACTCCTTGACGGCCTTGTAGCCGCCGCCCTTGCCTCCCTTTCCGCCCTTGTAGATGTTGATGTTGATGGTCACAGGTGCATTGAAGTCAATTTCGCCAATGCACATTTGGAACTGACTACTGTGAGCAACGCATGAGGATCGGGGATAAGGTACTTACGCCGCTGTTGTTGTTGCAGCAGATGATCTTCGCGTTACAGACCTCCGAGTTGGAGCAGGTTTGAGCTTGACGTTGTCAGGTTACTCGCACAGTAGGAGAAAAGATGAAGACTTACTTCCATCAGCGGCAGTGGTGCAGCAGTACTGAGTTCCAGAAGAACAAGCATTGCCCTGGTTGTTAGTAGGAGCAGGACAGTTTTTGTCACTACCCTTCTTAGCACCTTCACGCAGATCAAGTTAGATTCGCCACTGTACAGTATTTCGGTAAACTTACGACGAAGAGCTGGCATTCTGGGCCAGGGAATGTCTCCCATAGAAGGTGCTCTGGGCTCAATGTCCCTCTCCTCAACCTCAACAGCCGGCTCGGCAACAGGCGAGGCAATAGCGCCCTGCAGAACGGCGAGGCCGTAGAAGATGGCGGAGAGTTGGAACTGCATGATAGCTCAAGACAGAAGGGTGAGAGTGAGTGTGTGTGCTCGAGTAATGTGAACGAGTGGAGTAGTGATGCCGGAGATAGTTTGAGGGAGACAGAGACTGGTATTTGTGCAGATGTCTTGAAGTACATGTCCCGTAAGCTGAAATGCCAAATTCGCACCCGTTACTACTGTGAGCGGTTATAATGACAATAAATGACATAAGGGCCGTCTGTGCTAAGGTTTGTTTTCTCGTGTTGGGGGTCTGCGGATGTCGGCGTTGCGTCAATGCGCATATGCAGAGTGATCCGGGGTATACGGTAATAACCAACATTCAGCCAGCCATGATATGAGCCACTGAATAAGCTTTTTAGTTTTGGGACTTTGGGCTCTGTGACGAGATCTATTGAACTTTGTTTCTAGGATCTCTCAATTCTCCTAGTTGAGACCGTTTTAAACGTCTGGTGTCTTACACGTGATTACAAGTCACTGCATCCTGATTGTTCCCGAGTTTAAGACTAGTAGATCAAGTCTTTGGGGTTTTTTGGTAGAGAGACTGTACTGCTTATGTTGTGAGGCCCGAGACTCTAAGGCGTACTGCAACATCTGTGCTGTTACATGCGTCAAGCCCTCGTATCTGTAGGTCCATCTTCCCCTGCTGATCCGGGTCTCGGCCTCCGATTCCATCAATAGCCAATGAATGAACTACTCTGTCATTGAAGCCTAATTCGCCGATGCATCCTCCTCTCTGTTGGCTACCTACCTTTATGCATTGCATGTGCTGTACTCACTGGCTGTAATTGCGGCTGAGAAGCCATGCTTGCTTATGTCCTACTCTCTCCTCGCCGCATCATTCGGAACCTCGGTGCCGACTTAACATGAGGTATTGGATTCAGCTCACACGGACTATCGCATGAGGCTCAATCCAGACCTGGGTCTGGATCCAGCCTCTTGTCCGTCCCTCCAACGATTTCACGATGTTTGCTCAGTTGTGGAGTTAGTCAACCTCTCATAGGGTTTGCTTTTGCATGAATTCGGCGCTCATTATGGTCTAAGAGGGAGGAAAAGAGTTCGATAGCTTCAAGTTCAGCTGACACAAGGTCACTCGGGCGTCAAGAGAGGACATAGTGAGGTCTCGAGTTGAACAAGACATGCATCTCTCTGAGGCAAGAATATCTATATAAGGACGATTATTCTCCCCCTAAACTCATCTTTTCCTCATCACTCACTCACTCAACAATCAACTCAGATCCCAAATCAACTCTTCAACACTCTCTTTCGAGACAATCACTTCTTACAAACCTTCAACATGAAGTTCACCGCCTCCGTTCTTACTCTCCTCGCCGTCGCCACTGGCGCTCTCGCCTCTCCTCACGGCCCCCCTGCTCCCCCTCCCCC
>JAAOAW010000199.1:0-250054 GCA_013186925.1 Fusarium succisae | reverse complement strand
CTCCTGCCCCCAAGAACAACAACAACAACAACCAGCAGAACCAGTGCGGCAACGGACAGTCTCTCTACTGCTGCACCTCCGCTGGCAACAAGGCCGATGTTGAGTGTGTTTCTTTCACCAACGGTGGTCTTGGAGGCGTCTGCAACGGTATCCAGATGTGCTGCAACAACAACGTGAGTACACTAACATCCCAGACTTGGCTGCAACTTGCTAACTTAGATATAGAACGGCAACCAGGGCTGTAACTTCAACGTTGGCGGTGGCACCATCACCATCAAGAAGACTGTCAAGAAATTCGGCTGGTAAAGGGTTTTACCCCTCTATCGATCATGGTGGCCTCCGCACTTGAGAGTCACTGACTACGATAACATCGATACTTACGAAGATCTACGATCATTTGACACACGAAACCTTTACGATCATTACTACGCGATGGATGAATGAATTTGAGATTGATATGGGATTTGGAATGATTCGCTTCTGCCGGTTCTGGTAGGGGATGGCTCTGGCCAAGCTGCCCTCGAACAGTACCATTCACACGCTTCTTGGCAAGCATTTCTTGGGATCTAGTTACTTGTTGAGTACATAACAATGAAAACATATCTGGTTGTTGGACTTTACTGCCACAAGGCAAAGTGATTTTAAGTTCTCTGTGCGGAGTTAAGCTCTCAGCCACGAGTCTCGGCTTATAATTTGAGCATCAGACCAAAGCGCCTGACCAATTATTGCAGTGTAAGCTGAAATGATGGACACCTAGACTATGGCTGTTTGGCCAGCCACGCCGATGTAGCAACCAGGGATACTTTGGCTAGAACTGACTATACAAAGGTTCATGTTTGCAACCAACAGCAGGAATAGATTTGAGGGAGCCTAAAACTACAACTGAACATTTTTCCATTGAGAGTCGCAAGTAGAGTATAAAGTTTGTGGTTAAATATCAACGATGGGTTTGAAGAGTCGACAGCGACGTGTGCCGAAAAGCGACGGGATTCTGTCGACCTTATGACGACGATGTCGATGTAATAAGTCGCAGCTAAGACCACGTGAAAGGGGATGTGTCTCTCGATATATTTGAGCATAAATGATGGAGAGAACCCCGAGAAGTAGGATAGAGGGCCAGCCATTGTGCGAATAGACGATGCCAAGAAGAGGTCGACGCGGCTGCAGCAATCTTGTCTATGAAGGCAATGACTAGCAAGGACATGCGCGATGATTTTGTATAGGATGACAGGCTGTTGTGGCCAGTGATAACATCGTGGAGGTCAAGGCACGACCACGAACATAACAAATTGCCACCAAATACGTGAAATGCAGTCATTTACGCACGCGAGGCCGGAGAATTTGTTGCTGTGAAGCCCTAGACCAAAGGGCTTCAAAATGATAGGGCTGAAGTAGAGTCCAACGATAAGTCCCACGGTGGCCGAAGCGACTACCTTACTGCAGAGATTCATCGTGATTGCAGTTACTGTGAATGAACTCCTGACACAGATGATTCTTGCAGGTGTGATTTGTGGGCTGATATCGGTCTTGTTCGGGGAGCCTGAGTAGAGGATAAAGGAGGAAGGGAACTAAAGAGAGTAATGGGAGAAGGAAGGAATTTATAGATGAGAGATTAAAGGAGAGAATTTTCTGAGTGATTACCTTTCGTAACTGAGGTATAAAGCTGGTATTAATGTTATTTGGCAAGCCTTAATGATAGTGGAAGTTTACGATATTCTAGTGGGAGGTATGAAGCTTGGAATAGACTTTGGAAGATAAATCGAGAATAAGTAATTACTCTTCAGTGCTATGACGGACATCATTTTTATTGGTCAAGCTTTAATTCTGACTTGGGTACTTAACTTCGTGTTGGCTATACAACTGTGCAGTTGATCGTGTGCAAGTAGATTAAACTTTGGACACCGGTGAAATGTTAATATTGGCTACTCGGATGGAATACAGACCAACTGAAGAACTGCGCCTAAGCGCTACTGAAGACTATCCGGGATCAGGCACGCATTGCAAGAATCTTATCGTTCTCCATCATTAATCGCCAATGCTTACATTCAGTATGTAAATTAATCGGATACACATGCAACCTTTACTTCCTCCTTGATAAGTCAATGTGTAAAAAGAATTACAGCAAGGTTGCGAATTGCAGCTTGTCATGTGTAGGCATGGAGTTAAGTAAAAATAGTCGGTCAGTCAGTCTCTGGCTAAGTTCTGTCTGCTGATTTAAGCTCTCAGCCACGAGCCTCAACTGTAAATAATACATCTAGCTAACAACTTAGACATTATACCATAATGACTGACCAATTGTACAGCCAAAGGCTGATATCATGAAAACCTAAAAGATGACTCATTTGCCCGCCATCACGGGTTATAAGAAGGTGCCTCTGATCCGTCTCCCAGGACGTCAGTCTCTGGCTCCGAAGCCGAAACGCGAAATCCGGAAATTTATCAGCAAGGAATGTGGAGCAACTGCGCCGAGATATTATTGGTTGAGTGACAAACGTGCCCCACCTGAAGCAACTTTTATCGAGGCTAAGATCTGACTTGAAGGATTTATGATGAGCACTGCCGCGAGCCTGCATTAGCAGCGACTGACTTATAAATCAGCGAGTAATGGTAATTGTGGTAAGAAAAGCGAGACAAATTAATATATAAGGACTGATTGATGCCCTCCTGATAACATTGACTTCCCAACACAAGATATCCCAAACCCTCAAACTCCAATTCTACCGCTCCAAACTCGATACATAAATATTTAAACAAGACCACGCGATTCCCAAGATCTAAATGTCCCACCCAATCACTTTCAACGGCAGTCTCGGTCTAGGCCTCATGCTGGTCGGCCTCGGTCTCAACGCAACCATCCGCCCAAACAACCATCTCCAAAGCCTAGAATTTCCCATCCCCACTGAACCTCTCGCAAAGAAGTTCAGTCTCGCGCTTATGAGAATTTGGGGCATTCGCAACATCACTGTCGGCGTGTTGATTTCCATCATCTGGAAAACTAGTGATGAGAACCTAATGGCTAAGGCTTTGAGTGCAGCGTTGGCTATGCCAATTACTGATGGGTTTGTGAGCCGGATTATTATCGGCGGTGGAGAGACGCAGCACTGGGTATTTCCTCCTTTGCTTGTGGTGATGATTGCTGGATTGTTTGGATACTTTTGATGATGCATCTAGTATGGGGTAATTGTAAACACCTTCCATTCACAGCAAAATACGTGTATCAGACAATCATCATATTCTCAATGGAGGATTATCTTTTAATCTATTTTCACTATATAACGAATGTCAATGAAACTGAGCTTTGAGAAAAATCTCGTAGTATGTGCTATGGCGTAAGCATAAGGACAGGAGAGCCTTGGCAGCTTCTAGTCAAGCAGGTATTATCTCTTGATCCAAATATCGATTATCACGATGACACGGCAAACGGTGCTTTCTGTTCCACAAATACTAATGTTCAAAGGCAGCGAGGCAAAATAAAGATCAATAACCCAGTGCTCTAGTATACTCAATAAATCCATCCAACGCTTTAGGCTCTTCCAAGAATCTCAGCATATATCCATGCCATTCTGAACCAATATCAGCTGTATATTCGGCCTTACAGAACTCCCAATAGTCAGGATACCATCCAGACTGTTCCCAGTCGATAAGTGCCATGATTGTAGATGGGGAGTCTTGGCTGACCATAATATTGCTCGGATGGAGATCAGCGTGAGTGAAGACAACTTGGGCGTCATCTGGAAGCATTTCGCGATAGGGATCAGGTATCTCTTCTGGCTTCATTCCTGGCCAATGACTTTTCACGGCCTGCCTAAGCACTAGCGATATCCAGTCATGGAAACCTTTGACAGTGGTGAAAGGACCAGCTGGGGGCCTATTAGAATTGGTGATAGAGATGTCATAATAAGGGCTACGATTAATTCGGCCTTGCAATCATTAGTTCAAGCGATACGCCACACATGTTGACATTTCACTCACCAAGAAACTGGTTATCGGGGTCTTGAGACAATGTCTGTAGACTCGAGACTAAAGATCTCAGTGCGCCCCAGAAACCCGTCTTCTCATCCTCGGTCATCGATGGCCAACGTTCCTGAACGGTGACGCCTTTCACCATCTCCATATAAAGCAGCACGTAGCCATCCTCTGTGGACCAGCCGTAGATCTCTGGAACCGGGACTTCGGGAAGCACTCGCTTAAGGGCCCAGAGGCATTGACCTTCAGCGATATTGACAGTTTCGTCCCGGCCAAATTTGACCGCGAGGCCTAGAGAACCGAAGAACATAGCCCCCCGCCTGGCTTTCTCATGATCTTGGGAGGCATTTAGGGCCACGCTTCTTGCTAAGACTTCCGATAAGTTGGGGAGTGGCTGTCCATTATTCCGAGAGAAGAAACTAGAGTCTTGAAAGACAACAGTTGGGTTTGAGGGAAGAGAGGACAAAGAAATCGTCGGGCCTGAAGCGGACGAACTTGGTGCCATTTTTGGGACTTGATTTGCATGAGAGTAAAGTAGCATCATCCATAACTGCGCCTGTTGGTTCTCGGGAGGGATCAGCTCGGAACAATAATTGTAGCGTGACTAAGCTGTGGATCCTCAAATGGCATATGGTAATTTACTATATAATTAAGCAAATGTTGTAATGGCACGAGTACACTCGTCGGCAACCTACTCCGCCGAATCCATTGGCTGAAACATGCCCATCTTGTCAAAGATGCTATCATGCATCCAAGTCCCCAGATCAATCTGATGATCTCCAAGTATCGACTCAAAACTATTCCAAACCTCTAGATGACCCGACTCGTCTGCCACAAACCCGTCCTGCGACACATGTACATCATCCTCAGTCCTCAAAAGGCGATTGTTTTCATCGTGCTCACTTTCTATGGTAACAGCGACAAGGCGATCAAATGCGTTTCGAGCCTGAACCGCTCTCGGCCAGCGCTCGGAGATGATGTATAGCATTGTGCTACACGCTCGTACGCTGCTGCTGAATTTGGGACTGAAGATTGACGAGTCTAGACAGAAGCAGTATACCATGACCAAGCCAGCGACGAAGTTGGCGTGGAGTGAGAGTAGAGAGAAGGAGATGTACGTCTGCTGATCGTGAAGACGTTTTGACAGGGAGCAGACCTGTCCGGCAGAGTGGACGACCTCGTGAAAGGTCGGACTTTGTGGTGTGAGGGAGGGTAAGAAGGGGAGGTTCAGGAGTATAATGGCTTTGTGGTATTGAATCATGTGATAATCTGTCGTGAGGTAAGGATGCGGTTTATTCTCAGGATCGGTCTGAGGAATAGCAGCCTTCCACTCTTCCAAAGCTTGTCGAAGACGGGTGACTTTGTGTGGTTTTATCTCAGAGACATCCTTGTCCACGCGACATACCGTGTATGAAATCTTAGAATCTATTTGTTGTAGCCGGAATATGTGAATGGCTGGCGTGAGTGCGGTGATCTGAGCAGGATGTTGACTTGACTCAACAATGGCTGCGAGGATGGCTTCGTCAGTATCTAATTCATCGTCAATATTGGCTGGAAGCGCGACGTCAATATCTCTATCGGAAATAGAGTGAGGTCGACCCATAGTCCGGGCAACTGATCTCTCCAACATGTATGCCGTCCAGAAAATCCTTTTCCGTCTCTCGTCGATAGTTGGAGGGAGGTTTGGGGCTTGTCGGTGGAGGCCGTTATCGATGCAACACCGCATTGTTGTCTCGATCATCCACCTCATTGCCGTTAGATTGCTCATTCTTTAATGCTCTTTAATTGTGCTGTGGTTGCTTACCAAACGCCAGGGCCTGTCGGCGACCTTAATTGGTATATCGTGAGCAGAAGCATCGCTTCCAAGCTCTCGAGGTTGCCTGTCGCAAAGATACTTTCTACATCTGCCATCGCGCGGGCATAGTGTCGCTGAACTATCAAGTCAGACATAAAGATCCTCTTTGGGGATAGAGACTAACGTTTGGAGGTGAATAATGATCATCGTCGTTGCTCAGCTGCAGGTAACGTGCCCCGATGGCATACACCAGTTGCAACGTCGCGTAGTCGCATCCTTTCGCCACACCCTCTGAATGGACAGCTTTATGTGCCGGGACGAGCTCGAGTCTCGCCTCGTGCAATGACTGGACTCTTTTTCGGGGCAGGAAGGGATGCTTTGGGTGCACCCTTGCATAGTAAGCTTCAATGAGCTTGTCGCCGACTTCTTTGCTGGGCAAATGTGAGCCGTCAGATATCTTTTGGCTCTGAACCTGCTGCCCTGTACTGACAGGCACGCCTATCAATGAGTGTGCGGCGACTTTCGCTTGGTGGGAAGTTCGTGCTTGATGACTTTGGCGTCCATCTACTGAAGAGGGCAAAGCTGATCGCAATAGCTTCGTTAGAGGATACCCGCTGGAAGTTCCCAAGAAGGAGTCAGGCGAGGGAGCAACGATCCCAGCGCTGGCTTCCAAGTCGGAAGTCGCTGTCTCTGTCAAGCTTGGGGGTTCAGTCTCATTGATCCCAGATTGGGTGTTAACCATCGATAGCGTCTGTTGCCAATTGGTTGGACTGACAACATCTTGTCGCGGAGAGGCTATCTCATCTTGTAACCTTGAAATTTGGCGCTCGAGCGACTTCACGTACTCTGCTGGATAAGCTTGCTTGGCGCCATAGGAGCACTTCTCTCCCGCACCGAGGCAATTCGAGCAGGCTGGGAACTCGTTATCGCAGCGCTGCTTGCGGCTCTTGCACCGACGACATGCGACCAGACCTCGAGGGCGACGACGGAGAGGTCTCGTGCTCAACGATTCGGTTTGTGATTGGGACATTAGTAATGCATCTATTGGTGAGAGAGGTTGAGAGATCCAAGTTACCCCACCTCTAAAGCGATGGCGCTGTAGGCGAGCTAAGCGGGCTTAGTAACTAATTGCACCCTAAGGCACCGCTATTATGTTCCTGGTGTAGTCTATATCCTGTTGTGTAGTATGAAAAGGCCATTGTTGATGGATATTGACAGGATTGGCTGATGACAGGGTAGTCGGTGAGCGCGCAGTTGGTTCAATCGCATATACGGCCATGTCTAAGGACTCGCGATTGCCGAAAGGGCAGCCTAAAATGTTACGCCTGGCATAAAGTGCTATATTTACAGTTCTATAGACACTTTAACCTATTAAGCACGTATTGCGATACATTGAACTCCTCCATGTTTTAATGTGCTGGTGCTCCCTTCTCGATCTGTGCCACTTCCTGCTTCTCTTCGCGCCCCTTGTCAGGATTACCCCTGTGATTAATTTGTCGACTATGTCTAGCAATAGACACCGTTTCAAAGATATTCCTACTGTCCAAGAAGATGGCGTCGACCTCCTCTAGGTGAAGGCCGCTGGTTTCAGGGAAGAAGAAGTACACGCCTAATATGAACAATCAGAGATTACTGCGACTGTCTAAAACATGAGGAAATGCACTTACACGGAAAAGTTAAACAGATGTTGATGGCGGCGTAGATGATGTAGTATTTGTACTTGAGGGTAGCTAGTCCAATGGGAGTGATTTCGGCAACAACCTATCAACCCCGAAGTTAGAGCTCGGTCCATCACATGCAGGTATTCAGGCTTACAAAGTTGAAAAGCCAGGCAGTGGCTAATGCTAGTTAGCGAAAGATCCCGTCCAAATTTAGAAAGGATAACCTACCAGTTGACATGGCCGTGATGGGCACTCGATGGCTAAGGGGTGAGATCTCCGCAGCATACAGAAACGTCAGTCCAAGAAACCCAGTAGGGAAGAATAGCGAGAAAAGGAAGATGAAAGCCGCTGCAACTCCCACCGACGCCGTATCTCCCGGCTGCGACGACCCTCCCGCAACAACAGCCATACAAACGCCCATCCCTAAAGATGAGACCATCATCAGCTTGCGACGTCCAAACCTGTCCACGGTTAGAACTCCAATGGGCGAGCAGATAGTCTGCCACGTGAACACAGAAGCAGCGATGATCTTTGCCGCCCTGGGTGTTTGGCCCAGGTAGTCCTCAAAGATCTTGGCCTGGTAGAAAGCGAGGGCGTTGATGCCGCTCATTTGCTGGAAGCATTGCGCCGCGCAGGCGAGGCACATGCGGTGTAAGAGGCGGAGAGGGCCATTGGTGAAGATATCCTTGAGCTTGGCTTCTCCAGCGAGGGCCAGAGATGTCTCGATTTCGCGGATTGCTTCGCGTACCTCGATGGAGTTGGCGTCAGTGTTTGTCAAGTCAGCCAGAACCTCTCTTGCAAGATCGATACGGCCTTTCTTGGTAAGCCAGCGGGGAGACTCCGGTAACAGTGGTGTAGTAAGCATGATGATAATAGAGAATACACCCGATAGGGCCATGGGGAACCGGAAGGTAACAGAGCCGTGGTGGAAGGACATGCCAAGATTCGTCCAGCCTCCGATGGCCAAGCCAAGAGAGATGAACAAGCCTTCGAGCATCACCGCAGCACCCCTATGAGCAGCGCCAGAACACTCTGCTTGCCAGTTAGGAGCTGTGGCTGTAATGTGTCCAAAGCCGTATCCAGAAACCAATCGACCGACTATGAGCTGCGGCAGTGAGTACGAGGAGGCTTGGAGAGCTGCACCTATCGTGTTGATCAAAGCGCCGAATATGATGGTCTTCTTCCGGCCGAGCTTGTCGCCTAGCCAGATGCAACTGAGGCATCCGAAGAGACATCCCAGAGTGTACATGGCCACGACGGTTCCCTGTCCAGGACTGCAGTCAGAAACTGGTTCACAAATGGAGGAAGTTGAAGAGCTTACTTGAAGGGTCGAGTTATGGTCTCTTGTGGCTCCTTTGGTGTGTACGGTGTCAAGGGCAGGAAAGGTTTCTACCCACGACGGAAGACTGAGGAAGCCTCCGGCGATAGAGTTGTTGTAGCCGAACCTGCATAGTAGTATCACTAGTCAGCTTCTATCATACTCTTGCAAAGTCCCCCATGTTCATTCCGGAGCTTGGCTGACTTACAAAAGATAGCACGGCAAAATGACGGCCCAGATCTGGGCCATTCGGAGTTTCTTCCCTCGGAATCCAAAGAAACCCATCTTTCTTACTGACAGTAAATGCTTGCAAGCTTAGTTGACTTGGGGATGAAGAGCTAAAGTATGGGGATAAAGTAACGGACGGAGAGATGCTTGTCAGAATCTGGGGATCTGGGGAAAGGGATCGCCTTTTATCTTAGCAAGGGTTCGATGTAGTTTGTCGAAGGCTTATCACTGTTTGGGTGTCTGCACAGACTCCAGTACTATATTAGCCATAGCGCATTCGTGGTCATGTTAGTCAATCGGTTCAACCGACGGAGGATGTTGCGGCTCGATCGGCCCCCGCAAGATCGGCTCAGCCGACGGAAGAGCCGATGACGTCGGAACAGCCAACGAGCCACCCATCAAGGCCATATAAACATTAAATGTTCTATTCCTACAAACTTCCATGGAGGGATATTTCTGCAATTAGAATTATCGGTTATTTGGACGTCAAGCAAGACACTTAACTGTAATGCCGCAATGGCTACTCGACGCCTCGCCACCTGGTCGAACAACCTCCAATACTCGGACCTTCCGGAAGATGTAATCCGTGCAGCTAGTCGAAGCTTCTACAACTGGGTTGGCTGCACCATAGCAGGGAGTCATCATGAAGCTACAAAGATCGCCGTAAGATCAACGCCTGCCCATCCAAACGGTAGCTAACAGAGGTCATCTTGCCTGCAGCACCAAACATTATCTCCCTTCTTCGGTCCACCTACAGCATCTCTCATCGGACACCAGGGAGATTCACGTTTAGATGCCCAGCACGCGGCGTTAATCAATGGCATAGCATCGCATGTCCATGACTATGACGACACGCACCTCGACACCATTATCCATCCGACAGGACCAGTTACAAGCGCTCTTCTTTCTGTTGCAGAGTGGAGAGGCGGTATCTCAGGAAAGAAGTTTATCACAGCTCTCGTGGCTGGTATAGAAGCTGAATGCAAGGCCGGACTCTCTGTCTGGCCAGAACACTACGATGTTGGCTGGTAAGTGAATGCATCTGCATGTCTATTACATCAACTAACAACCCTCAAGGCATATAACCTCCACCGTCGGATCAATTGGCGCGGCAGTTGCAGTCTCGAAGGTCCTAGGACTATCTCCGACAAAGACAACCCATGCAATTGGTCTCGCAGCGACTCAGGTCACAGGCCTCCGAGAGATGTTCGGTTCACACTGCAAATCATTCCACGTTGGCCGCGCTGCTCAAAACGGCCTACTAGCTGCTGTCATGGCTGAGGGAGGCTACACTAGCAGTGAAGGTGCACTAGAAGCGAAACGTGGCTGGGCTGCAGTCGTCGGCACCAACAAACCAGACGTGCTCCAAGCTCTAGATCATTGGCTCGGTACTGATAATGAGGATGGCTTAGCTGGTGGAGATAACGGCCGTTGGGAGATTGTGAGGAATAGCTTCAAGCCTTTCCCGTGCGGGATCGTCACTCACCCTGTCATCGACGCTTGTATACAGTTGCACGAGGCACTGATCAGAGAGGGACACAGCCCAGTGCAGATCGAATCTGTCGCCGCACAAGTCCACCCTCTTGTGCTGGAACTCACTGGGAAGAAGACTCCAAAGGACGGTTTAGAGGCAAAGTTCAGCGCCTACCATAGCGGCGCGTGCGGTCTCCTCCTCGGCAGAGCCACGCCATCAGAGTATGAAGACAATGTTGTACTCGATCCAGCCATCATTACCATTCGCGACCGCATCACAGCGAATATGGACGGAAGCATCGCAGCAGACTCGGCCAAGGTCAGCGTTATACTTCAAAGCGGAGAGGTGTTCACGAAGTATGTCGAGCATGCTATTGGCAGTCGCGCGAATCCTCTGAGCGACGAGAAGCTGCGGGAGAAGTTTATTGATGGATGTAACAGCGTTTCGATACGTGACGCTGAGACAGTGAGTCAACGGTGCTGGGAGCTGGAAGCTGTAAGTGATATGCGGGAGCTTGTAAAGTCTTTGTAGCTGGTAGGAGAAGTGAAAATGGAGACGTGTTCATGGCAATAGGGCAGACCCTTTCATCAATGTCTAAAAGAGCATCAAGCCGTATTCTTCACCGCTGACTGAAGCTGTCGATATGCCGTCTGCGTGATAGTTTCGGTAGATGATAGACTTTCGGCATGTTCATTTAGCAGATCATGTAGGGGGGGCTGGCAATTAATTTCCAGCACCGCATTCGTTGCATAATTTCGATAACGCCCGTTTGTAGTTTACTATTCCGGTCTTTCCGTTAAACTTACTTTTGCTGTCGACATATATAATTACTGTCTCTTCTACTCCGCAGACGATTTCTGCATTTTACAGCATCATACACACATCTCGTATCTGCGCCATGCAATACTGATAGGCCGCTGAAGCAAAGATCTCAGAATGAAATATAATTTACTCATCTCATTAGTTGCGTCCTGCATCGCAGCAGCCTCTGCTACCAAGCACGCAACCTCGAGGTGCCGTCCAATTTCTGGCGATATCTTGTTCCGCGATCAGTTCCAGCTCTACCCATCTTTCTTTCGTTGGGATGATCAGCGCTGCGTTCTGTACCTCAGGTATGTCCTCCCATGACATTTAGTGGTCAGTTCCAGGTTAACAGTTCCCCACAGCTCAATCTACAACGCAAGCATCGCTGTCTGGGACCCCTACAGCTCATCACTTCAGCGAATTATTTCTATCCCCGGAATAAGCCACAGTGGCCTGGAACCTTCCAGCTCAAGACTCTCTGGGACTGTTATCGACTCCACAAACAAAGTTCTGGCTGCTGTCGTAGAGGCCGATCCGTTCTTTCTAACAGCAGGAAACGATATAAGCGGCGATAACTTTGTCGTCAAAGTTGATCTGAATACTTTTACAAGCACCAAGATTAATCTGACGGCTACCACCAAGGGCCAGTACGGCGCGTTTCTTGATATTGATAATGGTCTTTCTGGAGATCTCTACGTGAACGGTGGTTATCCAGCCAGTATCCTTCACGTTGACTGCGAGGATAAAGTCTCGCCTTTCTACGTCCGCGAACCAACCACCCCACCTCGCTCGTTTGGGTTTGGAGGAGTCGTTCGCGTCGGTGACACTCTCATCGCCAGCGATAACACTAAACATCAGCTCGTCAAATTCGCTATTCACAGCGGCCATCACTCACCAGTTGTTATCCCACAGACAAACTATCACAATTTCTCCGGTGCAGGTTCCGTCAGCGTACCTCACCGGTACGGCGGAAAGGTTTTGCTGATGGCAGAAGATGTCACTGCCACGAATACAACTGGGGTCTCTGTGTTCATCTCGAAGGATAGCTGGAAAAGTGCCAGGTTCTTGGGCTTTATTGAGAGTATTGACAGAAAGTCGGAACCTGCTTCTGTGGCTATGAGTCTTGCTTCCGCGCATGAGCTTGGTGATCGCATTTATTCGAGCACTTTGTTCTACGATAACAAGGTTAACCCTGCGATGGCGGGCGATCGGAAGGACTTTTCGCTGCGGGATATCACGGAGTCAGTTGACGCCCTGTTGAAGGAAAATGGATTCAATATATAGCGGTGTAACCATTCTAGGATAATTAGTAGACGTCGAATGTTACAGTAGTAATCTCTCGTTTAATTCCCCACTGGCAAACATCGATTGGCATAAGATGGCTTAGTGCTACTCGGTTGCAAGGCTGACCTCTTTATACGAAAACCTTGTCGGCTAGCACGGCCGGCAAAGAGCCTAAGCGGCACCTCAACTCGGCTGTTAAGCCATTGACATCCATTCCAGACATCTTGGCACTGTTCTATGTACATATCATCTCTGCCTGTGACCTAGTACTATTCAGATGCTAGCTATCAAATTAGTCTCAGCGCCTAAATGATTTCCGATAAATGCATCATCATTAGTTGTCAGAGACCACTGACGCGAGGTCTTTCCACCTTGGAATATGGCATCATGTAGACGCTGACTTGTAGCTCGGCACCTGTGGAGAACGAGTCGGCGATTCCTTTAAATAGGTGTCGTCTATTGACTTTCGCTACCATCTATGGCTCCTTTTCGGACTTCTGACTAGCTACACTGGTTATACTCAGCAAAATATATGTTAAAATAGGTGGGCTAACTGCGTCGGTAGGCGAAGCCGGTTTTGACCTCAAAGACGCAACGGAGAATATCTGCCATGTCTCGCAACGGCAGCATTAGCGGAATGTCGGTGGATCATCGTACGTCGTCCGCGGAGCTGCAAAAGTTACGTAGATTGATGGACCCATTAACCACCATTAATATCAATTTTTCTGTATAACAGAGTTCACTACCGCCGAAATACTAGGACAACCGATGACTCAATGATGTGGGCATACTTGCAGGATTGTGTATATATATTACATCAATCACTACTCAAATCCTCTCTTGAAAGTGCGAAACATCTAAAATTCTTCTTCTTCACTTCTAGTCAAAAAAACAATGCGCTTCACTTCTCTCATCGCTGCCGTTGCTTCGGCATTTTTAGCCTCAGTTGCATCGGCATGCCAGGCGGATGGCACGATCGGGGGCTCGCTGCCGGCTTCCAACCTCAATTGCTGCAGTGGTTGTGCCTGGAACAGCTACATCAGGAATAACGTGAGTTCTCCAAGAGTCGAAGCTATATTCACGAAGTCAATGCTCATCCATATAACAGGCGGTTACATATTATTGTCCTTCGGTTTCTGGGAGCCAATGCAACATCATTCCCTACCACGACTGAGAACAAAGGCTCTGGCTGCCTGATAACCTCAATCACATTTGCACCAATATCTTCAGTTCACTTAACCTTACTCAGCCGGCGATTAGACAAGTTGGAGCTATCAAATCACATTATGGCTAATTATGTACTGGAAAAGACCCTTATTTGGTGTAACAAATTTATAGCAACTATATTCAACATTTCTTGCTCTTCAACCAGCTCGTAGTCTCCTTAACCCAAGTGGAAGTCGTCTCGACTCTTTTACCAATTCAGCCTCAGAAGCCTTGATGTGCTCATCCAATAGACCCCGATATTCTACCCAGTTTTCATACCAGTCTTTGACTTTAAAGAGGCAACGGAGAATTAGGACTTTCTACCGTGTCTCACCACAGCAACATTAGTGGAACATCGATGGATGTCCGAAGCGCTAGCGCTTACGAATCATCGTTGTTGTGGCTGCATTTCATGACTGACCGAGTTTCAGCCAATTGTCACACATTAGGCATCAATAGTGAAGGCTCCCCATAATAAAACCTCACCATAGTGTGGCTATCGAACCCTCCCTCTGTCTTCCAACAGAATCAGAATCATATACACATCTTCCAAGGCACAATTTCTGCCATTACAACCAACGCCTAGAGTTATCATGGATCTTTTTTTAGTCTTTTTCCACCTACACTGCTCCACCTTCATCGTCTGATTTGGATCAACGCCCTGACAAGACATTTGTTGTGAAAAGCCAAGTCGAGTTCCTTACTCTTGCCGCTCACTTACAGGTACCAATCATCAGTGCGCAAACCAATGTCTTCACTGGTATAAACAAGGTGCACGTTGGTGAGGGGGCCTCTTTTACCGCACTGTCATCCACAAAGGCACTTAGCTTTAGCAAAAACGGAGATATTCTCAATCCAACTCTCGGAGCAGAAAGATGGTTCGACGAGAATAAAGCCAAGAAGAAATTTCATCATTATGTCACAAAGAAGATCAAACCCTCTCAACAATTAGGCTACACAGATGATTCTCAGCAACTCTCAGCTACGATCAATGAACTAAGAGTCCTGTCGAATCAGAGAATCCGAGATTGCGACTCTATTGTATCCTTGCTGGCTATATCATGGAGCGAAGATCTCAGCCTTGGTCGGGTTTGGCCTCAGGTCCTGCTTGAGGCTGCTGATCAGGGGAATTTGGAGCAATACCTATCTTCAACTGAGATTAATTTTCAGTCGAAAATGGAGATAACAGTACAAACTGCAGATGGACTTGAGTTCCTATACGCAGAACGAATCATCCATGCTGATATAAAGCCGGCAAATATCCTTATCTTCTCTCGAAAGGTGAATGACTTTGCTTCGGATGATATGGCGGTTGACAACAAGAGACTCCTGCCAGTCACGGCGAAGATCTGCGATCTTGGATACGCCGTCATTCTTAAGGACTACGGCTCCCAGGAAAAGTTCCAGGCAAGACTTGGTAGCAATCCCTGGATGTCCCCAGAACTAGATGGAGGAGAACCCATCGAGTTATGTTATCTGCACAAGTCAGATGTTTACTCGTTTGGCCTCCTGATCGCCAGCATCGTTATGAACTGCCACGTGCCATTTGTCGGTACCGCCCCCGAGGAAATCCTGGGATTAAAAACCAGACGCTCAGAGGACCCAGATTCTGCCGTTAATGTATTAATGGGAAACCTAAAGGGCCAAGTAGTGCTCAGCGAATATGAGGAAGATTTTATTCGCGCACTTCTCATGGGGGCTTGCGACCCTTCGCCGGAGAACAGAGCATCCTTCGCAGCTATACGGAAATATTGTTTCCTCGGATCAAGGCATGACCTTGATCCTGGCGGACCAGTGACGCCATTCAATTTCCTTCGACCTCAGTTATATGAGCCTGTAAGAGGATATTTGTATGTTGATCTTCCAGTACTAAATCAAGCTAATTGTGTAGAGGTATCCTAGCAAAGCTCGACCGGGCTCATAGATCCCCACTGTCAAAACAAGAAGTACAAGACACAGAAATGATGATTTGAAGAACAATACTAACAATTTTCAAGACAAGGATGACGGTAGAAGCGCTGCTACGATTCGCCGGCACAAATGATCAACAGTTGAAAAGCGGACTCACATATATTTATGAGGATAATAGGCCCAAGCCAGCTGCTCTTGGATCGCTTGACCTCGCTTGGAAGCCAACTGCGTTACGCAGGGTCCCAGACGTAAATAGAGCGTGTCATTTCAATAGTCTCGCGGCTAAACAGCCACAGTTTGCGTTCGAAAATGGACTGAAACCGTCTTTACTTCCAAGAGCTGCTCGAAAAGAGGTCTTTCATGACCTTAAAAACGCCTGCAATCTGGAACTCGACGGAGATCCTGACTCTATCTATGAAATCGCTGGGGCTTACGTCAATGCTTAGGTGGTCGATTGGACGACTGATCCACCACTGAGTACAAGCATCCAACCATGGACAGATATGGGCCTCAAGCATCTGGCTGCTGCTGCTATGAGAAAAAGTCCAGAAGCCATAGCTATTCTAAAAAGTGTTTTTGAGGCCTGTGACACTCCATTACCAGAAGATGTCCGAGATAAACTGCTAGCAATGGTCCAGGATCATGTGAGCGAAGTTATCTGGGAAAGTCAGGCAAGTCTGTTTGATCACACGCCGGCGCATCTTCTTGTCTCTGACGAGACTACGTCAAAGACATGGGCATCTCAATGGTACTATGAGTTCTTGTCAGCAAGACAAAGAGCCTATGACATGGCGCCAGAGAGTCACAAAGACGAATTCGCACTTTACCCTAATGGGCATTTGGTCTTCGATTTCAAGTTACTGACATCTTATGAGACTCGCACCTCTCAGAGGCTTAACCAGCGCAACAAGGAAGCGTTCAAGCGGGAGGTGATTCGACTCCGCTGTGCCCACGCATGCGATGAACTGTCGAGTTTTACACTGCTACAAATTGCAGCTGTGAAGGATGACCTGGAGTTGGCAAAGGTTCTAGTTACAGAGCTTGGTGTTCCGTCGATAGTTACGGAAATACTCCCGTTTGGACACCTTTGCTGCTGAGTTGCCATCTCGGTCACTTTGATATGGCGAAGTGGTTGATTGATAACGGAGCCAGCCCCAGGACCAAGGGTTTACATGATGGAGCAACGATTCTTCATTTCATCCATCGCTTCACCGAAAGGTATCAGTGTGAACATATTCTTGACGCCGCTTTGTCAGCCGATGTGGATATCAATAGTCCTCTGGAGAATGGACATACGCCTCTTTTCACCTCGCTTTCAGGTCGGGACTATTCTGGAGGCCTGGCAGCCCAACTGCTACTCCAATTCGGCGCAGACCCTACCAGGAAGGTGTACAATGAAAGGGAGGCCGGGACGCTTGGGTTTGCTACATCTATGGGTCTTGCCGCTTGCGGTCTCAGGGTTGATCTCCTCCGCAAGATGTTGGCTGCGGCAGATACCCTGGTGCTCAATAGCGTTGGACCATACACACAACGACGACTTGTCGATGCCAAAGCTCAAGCTTTTGAGGCTCTGATGATTCATACACCCTTACACTACATGTGTGTCGGAGGCAAAGGGTATAGGGAAAGTATTGAAAACATTATCTTACTGCTGGCGGACGAACAAGTAGCCTCCAGATGGGCGACCTTCCTCAGTACAAGCAGTCAATTGCCTATGTCCATGTATCCAGTGGACCCGCTTCTATGCTTATCAACCACCTGCGTTGGGTCCGGCCTGTTCACGAAGCCAATTCTCAAAGCCCGTCCCCAGGTCATAGTCGAGGATCCGTCACTCACCTTGCCGTGGACCTTCCTTCATCTAGCCATTGAGAGGCAAAGTCGTGAATCTATAAGCGCTCTTATCGAGCATGGAGCATCCGTTCTCACTGAGGGACAATTTGGGCGTAATGCTCTTCGTGTAGCGGCGCAGTACTTCCCGGAGATCCTCCCTGACTTCATCGCAATTCTTGAAAACTTAGGGCCAGAAGAACGTCAAGGGAAGAGTATTACCGAGATACTAGAGGATAAGGACGAGCGTGGAGTTACTACTTTCGATATACTCCTCATCATGGGATACGATGCGGAACGCCAACTCGCAGAATCTATTCGTCAGAAATACAGTCTGCAGCACGATCACAAGATACATGATGCCACAATACATAAGCCAGGCGAATGGGCGACCTTCGGATCATATATGGTTGAACAGGCTGCTGGCACCGGTCGCATTATGATGGAACATATCGAGTACCTATTTAGTCTAAACCCACTCCCAGACTTTATTGCCGATAATTCGGGCAACAATTTGTTCATTTGTACGATCGCACAGTTTGCCGGATGTGAGTTATTGTTATTTTATGGTTCCATATACTAACAGGAATGAAGTTCCTGATTCATATCATCTTCCATGCCATCAGATTGCCAAGCTACTATTCACGAAATATTCCGCCTATGAAAATTTCGTAAGTGTTACTGGCAACCCAGGTCGATCTACAATACACATTGCTGCTATGTGGGGGAATACTACAGCCCTGAAAATGATAAAAGGCCATATGGATCACCACTTCCCCGACAAACCATTTCCATGGAACCTGATTGCTGAAGGAAGCACTTTACTTGACCATGCAACATTTGGTCTCAAAGGGAAAAGCCTCTTAGGTAGTCTATCAGAGACCAGTAAGAAGGCATCGTTATCTGAGGCGGCGAGTGCGTGTTATAAGTTCCTTCGGGAGAATGGAGCCCTCCATAACTGGGAACTGGATGGATTGTTTTTCGGGTAAGTCACATCTCTTGACGACTAAAAACCCGGATCTGACTGCACCAGGGGGGGATACCTCTTTCAGAACCGGATCATCCTGCGATTCTGGAGTTTGTTTATGATGCAACACGCGTATTAGGTCTCGGAAGGCCGGATATTGACATAGAAGGCAAGTGACTTCAGTTTCTTATTCTATATTCTACATAATAGCTTCTGTTCATCATTTAGCAGTCATTACGCTGACTTGTTATAGATTCCGTGGACGTGGGTGATGTGACTATTCACGGCGGACGAGGCTTTCGAAAACCTGTTGTCGAACTCATCTGGCGATATGATGAATTTCTCATCAGACATTACTATCTCAAGTTACACTGTCACTGTCGAGAAATCGACCAGATGGTCGAAAAATGGATGCACAAACGGCAGACAGAAGACCGGACTAAGATAGTTGATAAACTTCAACTAGACCCAGGAGTTGGTAAGCGATTTTCATTCAATAATATAAGTTTGCGGGAGAGGTTCTCTACTAAATTCAGGGTGCAAAAGAACCCCCAATGTCACAGAAATACAAATACCATGCGTCACTTACGACAGAGGAATTCGAATGGAGCCGGCCAGGACGTCTTTGGACACGAGATGAGATCTGTCATCTAGGCAGTGATTTTAGCAAAGTATGGGGCACGGCCTTTGATAAACTTTTGGAAGGATACCCAAGGCCCTCTCGTTGTCACTGCTGTGATGAAGAAGGCCGACAAACACTATCAGGATAATATAGTGAAAGACCTACCTATATGCGACTTATTAAGTCAAGGGTACTATGCCCTTCGGTTCCTTGGGGAAAATGCAACATCATTCCTTACAACGGCTAGGTGAACAGAGTCTCTAGCCCCTCTATCTGCATACTTACATCACGGCAAAGTCTTCCTCCCTCTTCATGTTTCCCGATTCAGCAATCGGATAAGGGGAAGTGCGTTCTTCGCGACAATGCTATTATTGTAGGTATCAATGCTCCTGTGGCGGTGCAAGTCGAAAGCAGAATAGCTTAAAGCAATCTTTAAAACTTGAGATACAAATTGTAGGCAGCCGAGGGTTCAGCGGTATCACCTGGCCATAAATTGAGACATTTTCGTCATACTTGGATTCATGCCACAATTCAGTAAGATCGAATTGTTATCATCAGTGACGTCAAAACTTTGATACCAGCTGCCAGAAGCTCGTATTGGCTCAGATATAGCATGCTCGGCTATTGCCTCGTTCCTCGGACCGTGCTCGGGCCGTGCAAGCCGTGTTTCCAAGCCGTGTTTATAAGTGGTTGACATTGCACCTGCTGCACCTGGAATTAGCTTCGTGCGGGGAAAACAGGGTGAAGATAGTCTAATTTAAGTCTAAATCCAAGCTTTCTAGTTATAGCGAATCAGAATATCCCCTCTTTGCAATTACCCCAGACCGCCAAGAGCTGGCTAGCCTCATCAAGATGATCTAGACGGTGGGGGATCAGATCGTCAGTCTTGGAGGAGAGGAGCTCGTATTGATGTCTGCGAGCATGCCTTACATTGGGTATAAATACAACCCAAGAAGACTCACCGAAGGAGAACAGATCAGCATCCAAACCGCTGCTTTATTCCATACATCCACTATTCCAATTTGTCTCTGACTAAGCCGCTGCTATGAGTGACAAAGGGAGTGTTCATCTTGCTGATAAGACCGACTATGGGAAAGCATCCTTGGCCGAGGGCGCAGGCTTCACCGAAGCTGACACCAAAAGACTGATCCGCAAAATCGACTGGTCCATTATTCCATTCGTCTCTCTACTCTACCTCCTCTCGTTCCTCGACCGAACCAACATCGGCAATGCTCGTCTGGATACCCTCGAGTTAGACCTCAACATGTCAGGTCTAATGTACAACCATGCACTCGCCATATTCTTCCCCTTCTACATCATAGCTGAAATCCCGTCCAACATGGGAATGAAGCGGTTCAGGCCCTGGATTTGGATCCCCTCTATGATGGTCGTCTGGGGTATTTGCTGCACCCTGATGGGTATAGTCCATAACTACGCTGGTTTGTTAGCTGCACGAAGCTTCCTTGGTCTAGCAGAGGGCGGTTTGTTTCCGGGAATTGCCTACTAGTACGTCTCTTTTCGATTGAGAAATTCTTGCATCGTCGGCTAACATTCCCAGCATCACCATGTGGTATCGCCGCCATGAGTGTGGCTTTCGCATGGCCATTTTCTTCTCTGCTGCGACGGCTGCTGGTGTATTTGGCGGGTTTCTCGCCCGTGGTATTATGGAGATGCGAGGTCTGGCAGGCTTGGCAGGCTGGCAATGGATCTTTATCATCGAAGGCCTCCTCACGGTAGCAGTCGGTAGGTGCTCCATTTGATATGCCCGCTTGAGATTGATGCTAACAGTTGTGACCTACAGCCCTGGCTTCATTCAAGCTGATGGCCGATTATCCTGACCGAGCCAAATTTATAACAGACGCAGAGAGGAAACACATCCAAGAACGCTTGATGCTTGATCGATCGGGGCTAGCCGAAGAGTTCGAAATGAAATACGTCTGGGATGCGTTTAAAGACTGGAAGATCTGGGTACATATGCTTATCGCAACCGGTACATTTACCGGGGTCTACTCCTACTCTCTCTTTCTACCGACCATCATTCGCGACCTCGGGTATTCCAGTACAACGGCCCAGCTTATGAGTACTCCTCCTTACTTAGTCGCTTGCATTGTTTGCGTTGGGGCTGGATGGTGGGCGGACAAGATCCAACAAAGAGGAATATTCATGATCGTATTCATCATCATGGCGTGAGTAACAATTGGAACTTGATACTTGTGGCTCCCTACTGACAACCTACCAGTGGACTCGGCCTCATTCTTCTCATGGCCGTTCGCCATTCAGGAGTTCGCTACTTCGGCTGCTTCCTCCTCGCCTCGGGCATTTTCCCATCTGTTCCCCAGGGCATTGCCTGGAACAGCAACAACATCGGTGGATCACTCAAGCGAGGCGTGGGGATCGCGATGAATGTGAGCTGTGGTAACCTTGGCGGCATCATTGCATCCTATTTGTTCCTGAAAAAAGATGCTCCAAGATATTTCCCAGGTTTCGGCACTCTCTTAGGCTGCCAGGTGATGGCTCTGATCCTGTCTATCTGGATGGCTATTTACCTACGCCGTGAGAATGCTCGCCGGGACGCTATACATAAGGACCCTAGCTTATATACCGAAGATGAGAAGCAGGCTGAGAGGGAGAAAGGTGACAATGCAACATTCTTTCGGTATACAATCTAGCAGGCAAGGTCAATTTACAATTATCTAGGACAGAAGGCCCATAGGGACAAATTATACTGGTTTACTTTAACCCTTATTAGAATGGGTGGAGATCTTGCTGCTAAGATTAGCTGGCCCCCATCCACTGAGAACCTTCACAATAGTGCAATAAAGTATTAGAAAGTTAGGCAGTGGCCGTCTGGAGGTAGGTTTTGCAAAACTTGATACATGCTGAGATTAGCAAAAACATACAACAGCGGGGATTCGCTGGTCGTCACCGACCCAACTACTAATCCGCCGGTTAGTGGCTTAACTATGGGAGAGCGGACGGGATCCCGTGTTCTACACTACCTATGGTCGTATGTACCAGTGAACGAAGTATTACGGATAATATCCATAAGCTCTCGGTATAGTTTTCAGTACGTGAGTGGAGTCTCATTAGCTGTACATGTCATACGTCATACGCTTGCGCCGATGCTGGCAAGCGTGACGAGATGGTAGATTCAGGCACCGTACATGTACTGCAATTAACTCAATGGCCACCCTTCAGTCATACTTGTAAATAAAATGCTATCGGGTTTCTAATCTTTTTTGCAATTTTCGACCATCACATGGTTCCCAATGCACCGCAACCTCTCAAAATGTAACATTTCCTAAACACCCGTTCAATCAGCTTCATCATGAGGTATCCTTCTATTTGCCCCTGGCATCACTCTTCTCTTGGGAACGTGATCACCCCTTATCGCCACTTGTTGGCTACGGCCAGGGCCTCTTCCGCGATTTCCACCACGGCCCGTGTGTCGCTCTACCTGGGACGGACCTGGTCGATACTTGGTAGTTTCCTGCTGCTCACCTGGGCAGTACTCGTTATCTTCGTCATATTTCTGCGCCGGTTGTTTGCCCCGTGCAGCAGGGCGCTCTTCGTAGCCTTCATCATAGTCATCTTCCTCGTCGAATGACGGTCCATTCTCAAAGTCCCTACCATCGTCGTCATCCTGCATAAGCCCCTGGTCATCCTCATACCCGTGGTATTCATTGGTGTATCCGTAATCTTCTGCGATGTCCTCATCATTCACGTTCTGCTCTTGTCGATATCGTGGCCCTCGCGTTTGCTGGTCTCTTCTTCCGCTTGGTCTCGGACCATATCGCTGCCCGTATTCTGGCTTGCCCTCTGCTCCATACTCTCTTTGTCTGGAAGCAAGCAGACTAGCAGACTCACCAAGACCCCATCGATCATGACGCAGACGGTAGTTCTTAGCTTGTTGCGCCGCACTGACGCCGTGTACTTCCCGAAGATACTTTATGAATGCTAGATAAGCCTTGGCAACGTCTTGGAAGTGCTTTTCTGCTAGTTTGACCTTGATCATCTTCTTTGACATGGCTGCGAACTCCATGACGTTGCGCCCGCCGCTCGCCGCTGGGTTGGCTAGCTTTTGGCCCTCAAATTCAGCAAGGGCTAACGCTGTCTGACAAGCATTACGGATCTGACGACCGTTCCAGCGAGCGTCCTTATTCTTCTCAAAATACCGATGAATGAATGTAGCGATTGACATTTCATCTAGCTCAAGCTCTGCTTCCCCTCTCTCTTTCTTCTTCTCGAAGCGGGCTTTGATGCGAGTGAGATTCACCTTGAAGACGGCAACTGTGGATTCTAGGTTGAGAGGAGGGTAGTATAGACTAATGTGGATGCGTGACGTGAAAGCTTCGTCAAAGGTGCCGACACGGTTGGTGGTGAGGAAGAGAATACCGGTATAGTACTCTAGCGTCCGAAGGAAGACTGTGAGGTGAGAGACTATGGTCAGTACACTACAATATTTTAGGGACTCTTTCTCTTACCAGCGACAAGACTGTTACGATCAAAGTTTTCTGTCTGTCGAGCCTCGAGGAAGACATCTGCTTCATCGATGAGCAGAATGCAGCCCCATCGACTTGCGAGGGCAAAGTTCTTCTCCAAGCGACTCTCGACGACGTCTGCTGTAGACCCCAAATCTCCTATAGTTTCTGGTCAACTACCATGCATCAAGCTTGAAAGAGAGTGCTGCGCCTACCGCAAGTTATCTGGAATAAAGGTTTGTGAAAGTAGGTTGCAACGCATTCTGTCCCGATCAGTCGACTGTTTCTATATCCACAAGGTAAGCATAATTGGGCTTACCTGCTGTAGTCGTCTTTCCGACTCCAGGTGCTCCGTGCAGAAGCAGAATCAAGCCTTTACCTGAGCTCCATGTCAGTTGTTGTAAAGAACGTTGAGACTGAGACTACATACCTTTCCCCCGGACGATGTCCACTTCATCCGTCTCATCGTAAGCAGACGCCTTGTCCAAGAAATGCTGCGTCACCAGGCTTTCTACCATTTCTCTATGTCCAGGTGGGAGCACGAGCAAGTCGAAAGTGTTTTGCCCCTTCATGGGCCCGAGATATGTTAAGTCGAGCTTAGCTGTAAGTAGTTCATGTCAGTTCAACGTCCGATTAAAACCCGGCTCCTCCAAGAAGACGCCGGGTGCAATGCCAGAGGTATACTCACCCCACTTCCTACTCCTCATTATAAACCCAAACACCCTGTAGCTTGTAATCAACTTGTCATCATCAGTGATATACTCCTCATCCTCCATCGCCTCTCTCAAAGATCTCGCCGCGATAGTCAACGAGGGCATCCCCTCATTCATATCGTCCTCCCAAAACTGACTCTGCACAAATTCACTGCTCCTATTATGCTCCACGAAAACATCATCGTGGACATTCTCATCAGAACAGCACTGTGGAAGACAAGTCCGGTTCGTCTGTCCTCGGCGACGGCGACCAGCTCGGTCGTCTGAACTATCAGATGTGTAGTCTGTATCAGAGTCACCGCCTGGGTCGATATCTTTGAGCTCGGGTTTCCAATTTGTTTGCACGTCGTGCAGGTAAAGTTGCATCTCATCTTTTATACTACCGGCGAAGCACTCGAGGACCAGCTTTTCGATTGTCCAGCCTGATGGCTTAGTTTTGCCTCCGACGTCGTTGGTGGCGAAGGCTTCTTCGAAGTCGATCACCACCTGGCTGTCGATTTCTTCCTGTGTCTCTAAGGAGAGGCCAGAGTAGTGCATTGGGATACCTCGGCGCTGAGGATCACAGGCTTCGATAAACGTGGACCCACGCTTGATCAAAATCTCCTTCAAGCTGTGAGTCTTTGCTCGCCGTAAAGGCACGACGGGCAGAGACCGAATGCTTCTTTCACCTTCGTAGCGATGAATGTCTATAGTCTGGGTAACGGGACCAATTCTTTCTCCATCAAAGTCTAGGAAAACACACTGAATAGTAATTGGCGAATCGTCTAGCTTGGCCTTTGCCTCGGACATCCAGAGGTTTCTTCCAGTTGGTGGCTTCATGCTATGTGTCGCGTATTTGACTTGAATAACGCGATATACCTGCTTCTCGTCCTTGCTGACCACAAAGTCACCTGGCTTGAACAGGTGCCATATGTCGCTCCATACAACCTTTGTGCACTCATCGCTGGCGATGTATGCCAGCTTGTCTTCCAGATCATGGTCAATGAATTCAACTAGGCAGTTGAGGTCATTTAGTGCTTCCTGAGTGTTTATGAAAGCGTCGGCAACCTCGGTGTCCATAGACTCGATACTACCTCGCCTAGATCGCCTAGATCCCCGAGGCCGCCTAGGCGGCCTTTCATCTCTTTCACTCTCTTCACCTTCGTTCTTGTCTTCGCCTTTCTCAATGTCCCCTTTCTCCTCTGGAGCGTTGTTGGATACGTCATCGACAGTGCTTTGAGGGTCTTTGTCTTTAGGTTCCCCCTCCAGTTCCTTGTCAGCGACCCCAGGTTCTTTCTGGTCAGTGGATGAATTGACTCCCACTTTAGCTTCGACGAAGTCCTCCGTGGTTTCTTCGTCTTTATCGTCACTTTTCTTTGACTCATCCTCCTTCTGAGTCTCCTCCTTTTGCGCCTCCTCCTCTTGAGTCTTCTCAGCTTCTATCTGAGTCTTGATGACATTCTTCTCGAGGTCATCTCTCCATTTTCGGATCTCATCCTTGTACCAGATCAGCCCCCGAAACGGCCTCATCATCAAGACTGGCTCGAACTTGGTTGAGATTTCCTCTTGAAAGATCTTGCTGAGAATTCTTAGTATTGCTGTCGAGTTGATACGAATCCTTTCAGGTAGCGGCCCCTGACCGCGAGACAAAGTTCTGCCAGTGGGCTTTCTGAGATTTGCTGCCACCGAAGGAGCATTGGCAGCAGCACCGCTGGGATCAACTCTGTTGTCGAACCCGTATCTTGCAGCTCCTCCTGTGCGATAGCGAAGGCTTGGGAGTGTTACTTTCACATTCGGTTCCCCCATCAGCACGTCGATCGCAAATCGTTCAGCCTGGTCTATAACCTCGAGTGAGTCTTGAAACGCGCTCCATGGCACGCGATTAAGCATCGAGGTACTGGGTGGACCAGTTTTTGATTGCGGATCCTGATATTCTTGTCCAGGATGAGCAAGCCTCCACGCTTGAATATCCTGTCTCTCAACCTCTCGAGCATAGTGAATAGCCTCAACTAGATCCGCTTCCTCGGGGAAATCTTTATCAATTTTCTCGCTGGCGTATGCACCATGGCTTCGAGTGAAGGGCATTCCAGGTGCTTTGACGTCACGTGTGCTCCAGCTTCTGAACTCATAATCTTCCTCCCAAGCATCCTCGAGCTGTTCTCGCTCTTCTTGATGGATCATCTTGAGATCCTGGATCTGGCGACTGAGTCGTTTGATCTCGGCTTGCATATCGCCAGCGTCATCGCGTGGAGTCGCACTCCCAGATGGCTTGTTCTGATTCTGACTAGGGTGTAACTTTCTGGAGTTATGAGGGATCTCGGCGGCGATATTTGAGCCTAAAGTTGACTCATCACTTGCTTCGTTGGGTGCAATGTTGGCGGATTTGTCGTTGCTTACGGTTGGAGCCTCAACTTCCAGTGGAGGAGCCATTGCGATAGATTCATGCATCGTATTCTTTGATAAACAGATTATCAGTTGATAGACACAAACTTCTGGGATACCATTCGTAATTGATTTCAACTGGGCGAGTTTATAATGTATTAAATCACTCAACAGCGGGGGTCAAGCTCGCTGTTTGACCCTGTGCCAGAGCCTGATTCTCAAACTGCTCCTACAGGGGATGAATGGTGTGCGGCCCATGGGTGAGGAGGATTATCAGGCAGGAATATGCATGCAAGACACGTCACATCACCATGCAGCCCTGTTGCAAAACCAAAGCACCTCCTCTTATCTTGACCGGATATCAAGTCAATGTGTCACGGCATGGTCATTACTAACTCCCCTTTCTTTTCATTCATAAAATTAAGCGCTGTAGGAGATCTTGCTTTTGATAAACGAAACAACAATAGAACAATGTTTTCCGGCCTCAAATACAGAGCGCTTACATGCATCAGACCCTGGTTGAAATGCGCCTAATGATTGGGCTTTTGCTAACATTCCGCATAAGCCGGTGCGCTAATGCTGCAATATCCACTGGAGCTGAGTTGGGATCATCCATATCTGCTGACCACCATTAGGACTCGGTTGCCATTGAAAGAGGGTGACAAACATCTTCAGCAGAGGGGGCGTTCTCACGAGCGCCGAGATTATACGTGGTCTTCGCTCACGGGCCCAGTTCCGCCCACCTACTACGCGATTGAGAGTACCTCTGTCAGCCAGTGCATTCAGCTTCGGAAAACGCGCATTGCAATTTGGCTTATCGCTAGAGCCCTCTTCGCCAGTGCATCCAAGATCAGGCTGTGCTGATGCAATGGGGCTGAGTTCCTAATGCGCCAAAAACCCCATCACTTCTTCTCAGCGGCCCTCGAGCTTGTTGGCCATGGTCAAACTCATGTCCGACATCCAGGATAAGAATAGAGGGCTCATAAGACGGCAACCGTGTCTTGAGTTCATTGAAGAACGCCTTCCCGAGTTTCATGAGGCTTTCGCCAACCCTGACGTACAATTCAGCACAGCTCGGGGACGATTTGAGCCAATGACGTACATTCAAGATGCCGACGCCGGCACTGAGCAGCCTGGAGAGCATGACCTTCCAGATATACTCCCCGACGACAACACTAAAGATCCCGATCGAAGACCTTTCTGGGAAGAGATGCTCCCTGAAGCGATAAAAGCGCTCAAATCCACTCGCGATGAGCCTAAGAGACTTGCCGGGACAACACGCAGTATCCGCGACTCAAAAGGATGGGTTGGCATTGTAAATGTCCTCGAAAAGGCCAGAGCAAATTACTACGACTACTCAGGGTTTATCGGGTTCTGGAAACGGTCAGCGCACAAAATGACAGACAACGTTGACGAAGGAAAGAGACTTCTCTCTCTTCTGCCAAACACAGACTACTCTTCAGTAATTCACTGTGTGTTTGACATTGTTTTTGACGTAAACTCAGATGCACTACACCTCTGGATATCTCTCAGTGGCTAACCCAAAACAGGCAGCTAAGAGGACAGCCAAAATTCGAGAAGAGATCGAGTCAAGCCTTCGCCAGTTCCGAGAGAAGTTAGAAGATGTTGAGAGCATAGTGGCCGTTTATGAAAAAGAAGAGGATATCGTCGCTGCCGCCAAGAAGGTCCTCAGCTCGATGCTTCAGGCGATTGAGGATATCATCGATTACTACTGGGCGAAGAAAGGTGATTCTTATTCACTTCATCTACCTACCATCTACTGATCCACCTGCAGGGAAGAAGATGCTTCTTTCGATGTGGCAAGCAGATAGCTACAAGGCTGATCTAACGGGTTGCCTAGAGGAGCTGAATTCTAGCAGTTCACGACTGATGGAGAAGGCGAACATCGGAAGTTTCCGTGAGCTTCGATCAGTGAACATCAAAGCATCAGAGGGTAAGGGCCCATCGACCTAGAAGTAAATCTACAAAGCTAACTCCACACTAGGGATTGACAAATTGAAACAGCTCCAACTAGATCAGATTAAGATCATGGGAGAACAAACTAGACTCGCAGACGCGCAGTCAGAGATGAACAAATCCGGTCGTAAAATGGCAGCTGAACAACGAAGACTTGCTTCAGCCAACGAACGTAATGCTACTGCTAATGAACAAAACGCTGCAGCTAACATGGTCAATGCTACAACTGCGTCTAATGCGATGAATGCATTTATGAGGCTATCCCAAGAGTACCTCACCAACCTGACTGCTTTGAACGGTTCGTGTTCATCTCTGCGCCATATTAACAAGATTCACTGACGTACACATTTAGAACAAAAAAGACAAAATGCAAGGCTTGCGGTCAAATACACACGCCTCCATACACAGCTCGAAGCGGAGCGATCTCGCAGTCGAGACCGCCGACCTTGGGTTGGCCCAGCACGTATATCACAAGCTCAACTTCTACGAATTCTCAACATAAACTTGGATTTCGACCTCTCTGCCGTTGACAAGGTTGACATGGCTGAGATTTCAGGCTCAGCCGCCCTCGTGAACCGTCGTGACCAAGGGAGGGCTGAGCATCTAGTTGAGAATACACAGTTCAAGCAGTGGGTTATCAGAACGAGTTCCACTGAACTGCTGGTTCACGGACACATGAAACCAGGTCGAACCAGTGTCACGCCTTTATCATTGTTTAGCGCAGCTATTGTGCGGAATCTGCGCCAGGTTGATCGCTTCTGCGCTGTTGTGTTCTTTTGCGGACAGCATATTGACCTAGATGACCCCCTGACGGGTGGTATCGGGCTTATTAAAAGTCTCACCGTCCAGCTCCTTCATCAGCATGGCTTTGATGATGCGGATCTTGACAGGGTCGCCCAAGAAGTGAACCTTCCTTTATTGAAGAGAGGAGCTGAGAACGTTGAGGAACTGTGCCAGCTGTTCTCTATCCTCGTTCGTCGCTTACGCACTGATATAACACTCTTTTGTGTGATCGACAGTGTAAATGTCTATGAAGATGAAGACATTATGCAAGATATGTATGTAGAGAAAGTCCTGTTTGAGATACTGCAGTTGACGGGTGACCCAAGGGTCAAGACGCATGTCAAGGTTCTTTTCACGAGCGTGACGGACACGAACACAATCTGGAAAGCGTTCAAAAGGAATGATGTGCTATCTATGCATGAGTCAGGTCGCTTGAGTTTGGATAAGCACTTTAGTGATAGTCGTTTTGCGAAGCAAATCCAAGGGGCTATTGAGCCGTCTTAAGCTATAATATTAGATCGAAATTTTATTTACCAGCCTTACCATTGAATTATTAACTTAAACTAAGGCGAATCTTGGCCTAAATTCTGTACACAAAAAAGTCTACTATAGGTTTACTAGGAAGATGTTCTGGGGTATCAGCAGAATCAGACAGCACTACTTATCATATTGACTATGGACAAGGTATACCTCCGCCTTCACTCGGGCAAAGTTAAAACACTAATTCAACAATTATACTACTTACAGAAACTTGGCAAAGTATTGGTCGCGTTCTTATCTGCACAAGCGATAGCCAGTGCCAGATTGTACGACTGCACGCTCACGTCCAACGCTTTTTTTGCAAGTACGAGACTGGCAACACCGAAAGCAATGCTCAGGATCGTAAGAATAAGCACCAGTGTAGCTACCCAAAATGTAATGTATTCCATTAGATTTCCATGATCAGGATTGAGCCGTATCTGTGAAAGCCCCTTAGGACCATTTTCCCAATGGGTGACAAGTTCAGAAAGGTTTCGCCGCCAATAATGATAATTCGATAATTCTAATGATCTTGAACGGCCATATGGAACGTCTAATATCGGCCGCCTCTCTTTTGATAAAAAGTCGTCCGTATCCCTGCATCTAGGGAAAAGCAGTGTTAATGTGTCGACTGCTTCTCTGACAAATTCCTTGGGTAAGGGTAATAAGCCAGGATTCTTCATATGGTTTCGTAAACATATTCCCGCGTGCTCATAAAACTTTATCTGGTTATGTTCCCAGTCAATGTTTAAATGTTGCAGTAAATCGCTAGTCCAGATCACCTTCATCTCATAATATCGAACCAGGTTTGGGATCGAAAATTCTAGGGGAATTTGGCGGGTATCTTCATCACCTAGCGGCCGCTTCGATGAAATGCTCTGATCAAACCACTCCCCCAAGGCAATTGATAGTGGCTTGTCTTCGGGCCATTGAAAGCAATCAGGGGAATGGGTGTTTGAGTGTTGTATATGGATCGTCAGCCACATACGAGCGGCTATGTCAACAGTGTTATATGATGGCTGAGATTGATCGGTGACAATATCGGACTTCTTCATATGATTTGGCCCTTGGATACGGCGAATTAGGTCTCCGAGCTCTCCGAGAGTACGCGCAGCGTACAAAGTTGGCTTCTCTTGGATAGATGAGAACTGGTCGTCAAGATATAAATAGTATTTCCCGTAAAGCTCTGCGTATGTGTCGAAATCCGCGCGTAGCATTCCAGGCCATATCTGAGTCAGAAGCTCGAATTTCTGGTTGTTGTGAAGCTGTCCTATGGTCATCTTGATCGACAACACAAAACAATACAGAGGTAGATAGGAGCGACAGACTCGGGGAAACAATCTGGAGCTTTTTAGTAGTCTAAATAGATACCAAAAAGCGGTGTGCTAAGTCTGTTAGCTGCATGATGGAACCAATAACTGATTGCAGTGGCTTGCCAATGATCTCAGAATGTCTCAGCCTGATATGATTTTTACGGCTGTTTCAGCTCAAGCACAAAACGAGGTATAATAATATTATAGTCTGCAATTTCGACCAATTTTCGACTTAGGTCTCTTTATTTCATGGGGTGATTCTTTCGTTTTGCCAAGTATAACCGGCACGTGTTCTCTTGCAACTAGGTGCTAGGCATGCTCTTCGGTTCTGCATCGACGAAGCCGACGAATCCAGGATGAATGCTACAGCGACGGCTACTCAACTTCACGCCATGTCTGTTCCACAGCAGTACCAAGTTACCTCCCCGGATCAGCCTCTGACAATACCCTTTGACAAAACGAACTTTTCAAGGCCACGTCTTTGCAGGAGTATTTGTTTCTCGGCCAAAGGTATCTGGTACTCGAACAATCACTGCGATGGAGACGATCAGCATGACAGTCTCTTTGCAAGAGCGAGAGAAACAAAGACACTCCTGATGCCCGAATTAAATCGCATATGGGCTACTGCTTCCTTTTGGGCATGGGAACCCTTTGGCAAGACCAGTGTGGCTGACGCAAGTCTTACGGTCGAATTGAGAATGGCGGGGTATCCAAGGGATGAAAACGGAGTAGAGATGATTGCCCTTTACCCAAGTATCTGGCTCAGGACTGCGGACAAGGTTGTAAGAGCAAGTGACCCATGGAAGGAGATCGAGGCTGTTGTCAGGAGTTTGAGACTGGATTTCCCCCAGAACGCCAGGATATATGTGGAAGGGGGCGGTCGAATTAGCGATGACAGTGTGTCGGTTGCTAAAGAGTATCTGACTATGGACAAAGGCATCACCTTTCGCAGTGGCGAGGCCCTATACATTCACGTCCTAGCTAAGCCGGGGAGGAGCTCTGCTTGTGGGGTCATTTGCCTCATCACAATCATCAAGGATGAGGTAGTATTGGAGCAAAACATATCTCGAATTGGGGGGCTGGTTACTTATATGTTACCGAGGCAAGCCGTAACGTCCGGTCATGTTATGACACGATATTTCCTCAAGTTTCCAACTCGCAATCTTTCCTCGAATACCTTGACAAAGCACCCCAACTCACCAGATAGAGAAGAGAGTGGCATAAGCGACAATGAGCTGGTGGAAAATTACGAAAGTGATCACGACCCAGAACGGTCACTCGGCTACGTCAACGTCAATGGATTAACCGATTGGCTTTCTGTCACACCCTCAGATACCATCAACTTTATTATCCAACTCGCCAAAGGCTCAGCACATACATCGGAATGGAGTATTGACACATCGCGGCCGATACCGGCGGACTTTGCTCTGCTATCTGATATTGCTGACTGGGAACGCGAAAACTACTATGTCGACCCTCCAGTGGAGGGAATACAACCCAATAAACCAACGGAAGCGAGAAAGTGGGTGTCCGGATATAACAACGATGAGTCTTTAAGAGCAGGAGAAGTCCTTATAGTGGTTGATGAAGACTCAGACAGCCTCGTTGCATCCCTTCAGCCTGCCCGGATACCTCTCATAATTGGCAGTTCAACACTCTGGACTCGTAAAGTCCGTTTACAGGCACCACTGGGTAAATAACTACATTCAACTTTTGGTTCAGGGCTAATGATACCGCTTCAAAATTCCAGCCGCCGGCACATCTGGATCCTGGGTGATTGACAGGAAAACGGGAGCGTTGTGCGGATCAATCATCGTCGTTTATGACGGTGAGCCATTTGCGCTTATGATCACCGCCGAAGCCCTTTTTGCCGATATCATGAGGCAGTCGGCTTCGTTGACATCCAATCTCAGATTATCAAGGTGCCAATTGGAACTTGGCCGAAGGAGAGAAACTTAAGAAAGATCGGAGGTCTTACTAAAATCAGTATTACTGAAGATATACAAGGATGGATTGGTTTCATGACTCATATTTGTGGTTGGAAGAGCTCTGACATAGAGGAGTACTGTGTGCAATTGAGCAAAGAGCTCGCAACCACGACGGCACAGTTATTTCATTACCAGCAGATCGTGTGGGGTAGAAAGCCTGAAGATTGTTGTAACAACAGAGAGTTTGTTCTTTTATTGAGCTCTTCTTTTATTCTTTCTTTCCTTTCTTATATATATATCGAACTATTATTTTTATCTATCAGGTGCCCTTCTTAGTAAGGCTAACCTGTTTCCTTCCTAGGGGATGGAAATATCCGGGTTCGCAAGCTGACACCGTTAAGCTTGGCCTTTGTCATGTATAGCATTAGCCCGTGCCTTGGCTCCAACCCGGTCTATGTTATTAATCTGGCCAAAAGCCTTAGCACAAAGCTGATGGCGTCTGACCCTAAATATCCAACTGAGGCATGGACTTCTGGAAATTATCGATTCTAAGTCGGTGGTCCTCAGGCGACAATCCATCGTATACAGCCACTGACAGTATGAACAGGTTCCAGGCATAAGCATTTGAGTAGCGGTCGTTTTGCAAAACGGGCCAAAGAGGCTATTGAGCCGTCTTAAGCCATCGAATGAAACCATATAAGCTCAGAAATACTTTCAACACTCCTAACTAGTTCAACTACCTAGGCTAACTATAGGGCTGCCGCTGGTCGGGTTAAAGGTATCCCAAGATATGCATGCAGACACGCCCGCAGCTTCTCCTGGATTGACGAACCCCTCGACAGCAGGGTTACTGCTGGGTGGTAGAGGGGGAGCTGCAAACTCCATTGCCTTGACCTCAGATTCAACGTGAGGTCCAACCTGAACTCCGTGAGGCCACTGAAAGATATTATCCTTATCCCAGTATGCTTTGATGCTCTGTAGTTCCTCTCGATTGACACCATAGTATGCCTTTTCATACGTGTCTTTGTCTAGTGTTGGATCCGGGAAGTTGACGTACACACCAAGCCCGTCCATGGAATATTTCCTCAACGCCCCGTTAAAGCCTGCAAGGATCTGTCTCATCCTGGTCTCTAACCACTTGTCCTTCCACTCAATCATGATGTATGTATGATAGTCGCATCCACGCCAAGGATAGGCGGAGTCATGGGGAGCCATTTCGCTGGCTTTGCCACCGGAATGAATCCAAGAAACTCTGATTGAGCCCTCTTCGCCTTTTAACTCTGCTTTAAAAGCTACCAACTGTTCTTTCAGAGTCTTGATTATTTCGGAAATATTCTCTTTGACGGTAGCCTTGGTGAAAGAGAAGGAGGTGTAGATCCTGAACATGGCATTTGAAGGCAACGCTTTCTGGGTTTCTTCTGACCACTGAGCTACGAGAGTCTCATGAAGAAACAGTGTTGAATTCTCCGGCAAAGTTCGATCCTTGAGCTGTTTTGCAAGTGATTTGTCTTCCTTCCCAACCTTGCCGCAATCCCCGAGACGCTCGTCGACCTCCTTATCAAAGTCCGTCTCCAGTCCATTATAGTAGACCAGAAATCGAACAGAAGGGTCTTCGCGGGTATCTTTCAGGTCCATCAGCCAACTGGTGTCAATCGTCATCTCGTTGGTCCATTCAGCAGTATAGAACGTGATCATCGCTTCTTCAAAAGCCATCTGAGATCCAGGGTAATGAGACGGTGCCCAGGTATAGACTCCAGCAACGACACAATTGTTGTGCAGCTTTTGAACTTTCATCTTGAGCTGGGTAACCACACCGAAGTTATTGCCGCCAGCACCACAAAGAGCCCAGAAGAGTCTTTTCTTTTCGGGATCACTGTCGTTGGGGCTGACTTGGACGATCTCATGGTCTGCAGTGACAATGCGAGCCTCAAGAAGCGTGTCACTTCCCAGACCGAAGCTTCGGGTAAAGGGAGCGAGACCTCCACCCAGAGTGAAACCGCTCACTCCGACACTAGGACAGCGGCCTCCGTTAATAACCAATTGATCATGATGGTCGTTGATCAGTTCGTGATAAGCATGAGCCCAAAGCGCGCCTGCATCCATCGTGATGGTCATCTTATCCTTGTCGAGGTCGACGCGTTTCATGTTGACCAAATCAATTGAGATGCCATTGTTGATAGCAGAGAACCCGGCGTATGAGTGGCCTCCATTCTTGATTCGAATAGGTAGGCCTACCTCCTTAGCTCGTTTAACGATGATGCGAACATGGGATTCATGCTCAGGTTGGATGACACAACCTGGTCTTTCGAAGCGGTAGAGGAGGTTTGAGTTCGCAACAGATTTCTCATACTCGAGCTCTCCAGGGGTGTATACTGGGATCTTCTTTCCTCTGAAGAATCCAACTTGTTGCATGCAAAGCTCGAGGAGACGTCTCTGTCTCTCCTTATCCTGCATCGTCAGTGGAGGTAGTCCAGGTCTTTGAGTATCCATTGTGTGCAGCTGTAGTGCAAAACAAAGCTCTTGTAACGATATTCCAGATTGGGAGATAAATGTAAGTGAGTTGCTTTGTCTAGCTCCTTGGATGCAAGACGACTCAAAGGCGAGCTTTTATAGATGATTGGGATGGCTGAGTAGCGCTCTGCAAGGCTACCCAACGCTAACCGGTTCATGAGCTGCGCAAAGATTGTGGCATCTATCACATTACATTGCATATATCACAGCCAATGTCTCAGTATCTGTTCATACGAAGGACACAATGCAGCAGCTCTTGTGCGGGTCTGCCTCTATACAGAATCCTGGCTGCTGGCGCTAGTGAATACGGGCAGATCAATAGTCTGGTCTAGACGTCGCCATTTTTCCAGCAGGCCAATGGGATTAATATGATAAGTTCCGGATGAGTCCGCTCAGCCAGCCCGGTTTAGACTGTTTCAACAACCCCTCACTTTTCAGCTAGCCACAATCAATTATTATCACCACGCGGAACTTAGCTTCCACAAAGGGCCGGTCCGTAGTGGACCGAAACGACCTCGATCCGGGAAGTTAATGTACATACCAAGTTTTGATAGCTGATAGGGCTTCTATTGTTAACGTGAATATCGCGCACCGTGTTTGAGTAATGGGACTACCTCTCCTTAACTCTCAGTTTACCTAGCCATTGTTATTGCAGACTTGTATACAGGACTTTGATTAGCTTCCAAGCTGCATGAACCAACCCCACTCGTCCTCTAGATCCTCGTTCCCATCCTCGTTCTCTTCATCATCATCATCATCATCTTCGTCATTGTCCTTCTCGTCACCCAACATCCCGTACTTCAAATTCTTCTCGATTTGAGCCTTGTCATTCTTCCATGGCACATAATACAACTGATAGGCAATCACAACAGGCCCATCCATTTTCCCAGAAATCGACCAATTCCTGTTCCTATTCATGACGCCAGAAGCTTGCAGACCTGCCGCTTGGTGCGGATCGAGGGGAAATCCGGCATCGATGTTTCCTCCGCGGTGGCGTTTCTCTGCAACATATCTTACCATATCTGTGGCGACCTTGACGCCCGTGATCATGAATAGTCGTCCTGGCTTGTCAGGATCAAGCCTGAGCTTTCTCAATCCCTCTGCATCCTGGTCGAGCTCCTCGAGCCGCCTTTTAACATACCGATGAAGGATATCACCCTCCATGGCGATCCGGTATGTTTCGACCTTACCAATTTTCAACGCAACATCCCCTTCCTCGGAAGAGTCAAAGCTCGCACCGATGCCAAGGAAAGAACACAGCTTTGCTTTAAGGCCGGTAGCCAAGCGCTTGCTGATGTTGAAGGTGAGGTTTAAATCATGCTCGGTTGCATGGAGCTGCGTGAGGGCACCCGACCCGGGTCCGGCGAACGGCTGTTGGTCGACCTTTCTGCGGTCCCTGAAGATATTACCAATGGCAATCTGCGAAGTGGGTTGGCCAGGTTCCGGGACAAGAATGTAACTGTGCTCCGATGCCATGGTAGGATGATGTTGGAGGGACTAGGTAGGAGATTTTAGTTTGCCGGCAGATGGCCTTGGAGAAGATGAAGTGACACCAGCTTTGAAGCGGTATACTAGGGCAGCTGGTCCGAACGGACCAAAAGAGGGGGAAATGACAGTATTTATGCTCGACAATAGCGCCCGGGCTGAAGGGGAGAGCTACATGTGTACCAAAGGCGGCGATGCACGCCTTACTACCGAGGGACATGGAGGGCCGCATATCAGTTTTATTGGAAGACGGAGAACCCCGACTGCTCGCCTCACATCAGGGTGTGCATGAGCCGGCTGTCTAGACTCGAATGAGTATGCATGGGCGAACCACACTGCACATTCCTCATGGGATGCAACCACCGTTTTGTAATACTTACCAGTGCTTATGAATTTGTTCCACTCTGCGACCGCACCGTGATAGGGCCTACCGGGCTCTCAAGTAGATATGAGCTTCTCGACTCTTTCAAACTTTTTTTTTCAAGCATGGATTGTCTTTTATGGTGTCTCTTCCCGGTATAGCCAGGGTAGCAACTTTCCCATCTTTATTGGAAGTCAGGAATATCGATAGTCCGACCTCATATCTATCAGTGGGATACATTTCACTCTCTTCTTCAATCAACATAACACATATGTCTTAATAATCCCTTCCATGGTAACCCCTTGGCATCCCACTCACGAACCCTCTGCGTTCTCATTGTAGTATTGCTGCTCGCCACTACACGACCAGTGGAGCCTGAGAGCCCAGATCCGTTGATAGTTGCCACTGAGGATGTATAGGAAATCCGAGTATCCAAGTCATTTTCACTCAGCTTACGTCGCTTTGTCGGAGGGCCATCGCTCATCATCGCTGGCTCGAGAAGCAGCGCTGATGTCTGTCCAACGGCTTGCGGAACCACCAAAGGTGAAGTTGCCCGGGCAGCGCTGCGATGGCCATGGTAGCCTCTACGCTTTGGCTTAGTCTTTAGGGGTCGTTGAGATCCAGTCGAAGTCTTTGGGAGACTCCTGGGGCTGATGTCTCGCGGACGATTCAAAACTGGTTGACCTTCGGTACCTAGCAGATCAATTGGCACGGCTATCTTTTCTATAGGTATGGTGAAACCAGCGCTGCCTACTGGGTCTGACGCTTCGACGGATAGCACCGGCACTCCCGCCGATGCCTTATGGAAGTCTCTATTTAACTGTTCAGCCTGATCTCCTTGAAAAGCTATTGTTAATTGCAGAACATACGTGTCATTATATAAAAGTGCCTTCATGGCGAAGCCAAACAAGCATTTGGCAATGTGGTCCAAAGACTGATCCCTCAGGGTAAGTTCGGGACAAAAGGGGCATTCTGAAGGCTTGTCAATCTGCCAATTGGCCGATTCAGACGAGATTTCAGAGTCATTGAGCTTGAGAGCGGCAGCATGCACATTGTCGACTTGCTGCGCTAGATGTTTTCTTAGGGCTTCAAGACTGTCGAAACTGATTGACGGGTCGCAGTAGTAGCATGTCCACCTCTGTACGCCATGCACACGTTCCACGTGTGACCTCCAATCAAGCTCCGATGTGAAGAACAAGTTCGGATACTGACAATCTGATACCACACACGTGAAAGGTGCAAGATCAGCCATGACGTGCTCTCTAAGAGACCTGTTAGGCATTGCACTGATAAGAAAACAAGGATATCAACTTCACCTCCATTGACTAGCGCGAGCTAGATATACCGGCAGATTCTCGAAGCAATGGGGACATTCAAAGACCTTGCTACCAGCGGTCACTGGAGGTGGCAGGACAGGATAAGGCCCCTGATTTAGTGGTGACTGGTGCGAGGCCCCTGGTCTGAATTTAGCTCTCCGCTTTCTGGCTTTCTGAAGACGACTACGTCGTTTCAAGTTTGCTTCAACCAGTCGATCTCGTACAGCTGCGATACTCAGGACACGATGTGCGCCTGCGTTGACCAGTAACGGATCATACTCGGTGAGGAGGGTGGATTTGAAGGACACCAAGTCCTCATTTACTTCATCCCCAAAGGATAACTCATAGTCCCAGAGGCGGGTAAATGGAAGAGACCGAATAAAGTCAGTTGTAAGAGTGAATAGTTGCTTAAGCACAGATTCGGCTCCTTTGACGTTGGACTCTTCGGCAGGTCCACCTGTATTAAAAAGAAATAAGACGTTGTTAGTCACTGAATACGTGAATGTATGGTAGAACCCCCAAGGGATACACTTGCCTATTCGACCGACAGCGTTGACAAAGTCATCGAGCATCCACAAAAGATTTCGCAGGATGCAGCTGTCCTGCCTCCTCGTCACGAGCTTGTCGTCCAAGCTAAACTCTCCCCAAACACCAGCTCCCGAGGAGACGGACCAAGCGTTAAAGCTTACCAGATTCTCCTCTGCCCATCTCGATTTGCTGTGTTTCGTGAAGCAGATGCTTCTAAAGCTGTGTCGACAGGCCAACGTCGCGTCCAGGATTGGGCTACGGAGACGAGGGAAAGGAAATTCGTCAAGAAAGGCAATTTTGTCCCCTGGCGGATTCCAAAGGAGCGCAGCCGCTGGATCCAGCTTGTTTGATGTCGTGATGCGCTCACTCATCTTTTTGGGGCCGCCAATGCTTTCGTGATCCCGCGTTGGGGACTGTGCGATGGCTTCGCCAAGAAGAGAGCATCTACGATAGCGGGTGGCGGTCTTTCATATTCTCATATCGCGGCTCGTGAGGATGCGTTGTTTTCTGCAGGCAGAAGTGCGATGCTGATACGTCCACGTGATTCTTGTGGCCTCGCTGCCTCTTTGGCTGCCTTGTTCTTAGCAATTAACCAAAGCGTCATGATAGGCAGAGCATGCCTTGCAGGGGTTGGTGGCGCTGCAAGAACACCTGCTTAGCAAGGAGGGGTAAGCAAGTCGCCGCACTATCATATCGCTTTTATGCGTGATGACAGAAGCGGTTTTTCAGCTAGCCAGCCACGGAGGGCCCAGATGGACGCCTCATTTTGGGATCCAAGGGACTCCGCCAGTTGCGGACGGGGCCGAGCGCCCGGCTATAATGAACACATTAAATCTGGCATAGCCAAGTATTAGAGCAGGCGGGTGCTTGTACCTTTCCAAAGCGAAGCGCAACGGCACGGACCTAATCAAGCTTGCGGAGATCAGCAGTCAGCTGAGTTAGGTGGAATTATTGGGTACGTAAACGAGATATCAGTTCTGGAACCGATTAAGTTGCCGCAGTGGGGATCAGGCATGCCCTACTGTACTCGCACTGTAGTGCATCTTAAGATCTCTTGTGACCAGTTTGTCTCGCGAGTCCTTCAGGCCTCTGGTTGGCTGGTTTGCAGAGACCCCGGCTCGTACGGGGGGAGCGTTATCCTGCGTGAGAACTTAATGGCAGCTATCTCATCCCATCCCACCGGGGCAGTTCAGTTCAAAGTGTAGTATGTTTCATTCTCAATTACATCTTCCGTTTTGTTGATGGACGTTCACTCACTGGAACGTTCAGTGGTGGCCGAGGCCTTGGCGCGTATCGCGGAGGAGAGCTCCAGACTCATGGTCCCCAGTGCCAGTGGTGAGGGGAGTTTGCGCCTACTTAGCCTTGTCGGATTGAAGCGACTGTCGTTCCCCTTACCTACCATTTCCCCAGAACTTGAGGCTCTACTGCAGTTCCTGGAAGACACGTGTCTTGTATGAACCACTCACCGCTATCTGCACCTTTTTTATGTCGCTAATCAGACCTTCAGAAGACATACTCCAGCGATTCTGAGTCGTCTTGGGGGCTCGACTCCGAGCCAACATCGAAGCCTTATCCCAAGTTGTGTGCCGTTGCTCAGATCCAAAAAGGCATAGCCGATAATAAACTTCAATCTTCAATTCAACAGGCGATTGGGGATGACTTTGCCGTCGGGCTCAACGCCCTCATTGACCGAGCTTGTGCTTCGCGGGATGTGTCACTGGCTGGACAAATGCCTCCAAGTGCGGCACAAAAACAGATTGATGACGCGCTCGACTATCTCGACAGACCGGTTTCAGGTGGACGGAAGCGCCGGAGCGACGAGTCCGAAACAAACCGACCTTCCAAGAAACGACGGAACTCAGAAGGATCAGCAACACTTGTGCCCCAACACAGCCTCCCGTTAGAAAAGGAGTCTCAGCGGGAAGAAGATATACTATACTCTGCCTTGAATCCTCAGATCTTATGCCATGCGTTACGACCACAGGAAAACCATCTGCGAGCCTTTCATCTACGACTTGACGACCCAAAGGAACCTCCACACCCAGAGGGTACCTGGATGTACGAGGCTATCTTCAGCGCTTCCATACCCGAAAGCACCAAGCACGGGTGCACAAAAGGTGGCGGCACAAAGTGCTATCATGAAGCAGAATTCAATGTCATCAGCAGGTATGTATCTATCTCTCAGGCGATGGAAACATGAAACACGACTTCAGGTATTAATATATTTCAGGGCCGAAATGAGCCGAAGGATGCAATCAGGAAAGGCTGTGGAGGAAATCTTGGAAGGCACGCTTTGTCAGAGCTATATTTCTCCCAGTCACGGATTCCGTCTTTGCCTACTATCCCCAGAGTCAGAAGAAGCGAAACCCATTCTTTATGCTACGGCTGGGACGACCAAGGCACTTGGAGCGCATATGCTTGGGGTGGATCCGCAACTCCCCCACGCCCGGCGCCGAACATGCCTTGCAGGCAACAGGGAAGCGCCTCGGCTACTAGAACGAGATGTCTCGAGAATGTCGGCATATGACAAGGTTTTTCTGGCCTATGTCGTCAGTAGGTCCGTGAGCCAATACTACAATACTCGACTCACAGCCCAGCAACTATGGACGCTCAAAAGCCTGTCCACGATTCCCGACACAGAGGATCCGTCGCGGCCTGCTACTGACACGACTAATTGCCTGTCGCTCTTCTCGCATCGGCATCCTTACGTTAGTATCAATTTCAAGACAGAAGATGAACTCAGACAAGCTTATGACAGCGACTTGGGAATGGACTTTCACCAAGATCATAGAGGTGCCAGGTTCTACCCTGGACCCATCTCTCTTGGCCTTTTGCTTCTCGATATTTGGGAGGATTTAGGACTAACAAATGACTTGACGTGGTCAGAGGCACACTTGCGACGAGCTCAGTACGCGGGATATGCCCGGTTACAGTTTGAAGGCCATCAACAGATCCAACAGGCAATCGTGAATTGCTTGGACGTTAGGCTTTTCGCTCACAATGCAGAGATGACCAATGCGCGTGTGACAGAGAAACGAGACTGGCTCCTACGCAATGTCGTGCATCCATTAAGGCTCCTTTATCTATCCACATTCCATTCCGACACGTTAGCGCTGCCAACTTTACAGGTTGGACAAATAAGCTACCCTAACCAAGGCAATGTTAGTACCTCGAACAAGATTGATCAGTACAAGAGCTTTATGACTTTCCTGGAAAAGCCCAAGGGGGCCAAAAAAGATGTGTAGGTGGCTTACTTAATTAGCAGCATTCCCTCTGTTGTTGGCTTGTCTGATTTGTTTGATCATATTAGGGCGGACAACGGTGTTGAATGGATATCAAGCTTTTTGGACCTTAGTGGTGCTGTCCACGAACGTGTTAAGACGAAGGGGAAACAGCCAAAGATTTGCATTCTGGATACTGGATGCGACCCAGACTGCAACTTTTTCAAAAGAGAACGCCTGGGTGACCCTGATGACCTGAAGAGAATAATCTGGCGAGACTTCGCCACTCCGACAAGCACGGACATGATTGACGAAGATGTTGTAGGAGCTCGCAACTTGGGCTCAAACGGGAAGCACGGCACAAGCATTACTACCCTTCTGCTAATGTTGCTTCCGCGAGCCAACATCTATGTTGCCCGCATCGCCCCCCACAAGAGAGACATGGTTGACCTTGAGACATATGACGGAGTTTTGGATAGTATTAGACGGGTGAGTCAAACCAACTGTATCCCTGCGCTATGCGCAATGTTTTTATCTACCCAGAAATCGTGCTTACAGATCATCTATTAGGCCATACACCATGCTGCAACTGTGTGGATGGTTGACATCATCTCCATGTCCTTTGGCTACATTACAGAACCGACTGTCTTGAGGGTAGCCATTGAAGACGCCATAAGTGACAGGAGAAACGGACTCCTTCATCCAAAGCTCATCATGTTAGCCGCTGCCAGCAATGACGGCGGCCTCTCGCCAGAACTAGCTCCGGCTTGTTGGCCAGAAATTATATCTGTCAGGGGAACCACATCACAGGGTGAATTTCCCAAAGAGTACAACCCGAACGAATCAAAGAGCTTTCCCCCTCATTTCGGAACTCTTGCCCAGGGAGTTCCCTGCGGTTATGGCTTTCGGTGGGGAACGTCTTTCGCAGCTCCCATCATGGCTGCAACAGCTGGCTTGATTCAGCTGTACGTGTCATATCTCATCGCCGAGGAAGAGAAATGTGGGAATCTTTACAAAGTGAACCTTTACTCCAGAGCATACGAAACAGAGGGGATGCGCCAGATTCTGGCGGCTTTCACGGCAAAGAGCTCCGATGTTACGCGAGCAGTGCAACCGCCGCCGTTGCGGAGCTCGCTGCAGGACTGGGAGGGTACAATATGGTATGCTTTGGCACAAATGAAGACACCTGGTTGACGTGGGAGGGAGATCTAAGTTCTATGTGCTGATTTAAGCTCTTAGCCACAAACCCCAGCTACAAAGTTTCTTTGAGCGCAACCTTAATAATCATTTTATAGGTATATGAGTCTAACCTAAACCTCTCATGATCTTCTTTTTCTCCATATTTCCATCACTTATTCGATCTGTCTTTCGGCAAACTCAGCACCCGCCGTCATGTCGTTCCCATTCCCAGATGCCATCTCCACAATCGAGTCTTTGCCTCTGCGAACCATGGTTTTCTTCGATCTTGACAACACATTGTTCGATCACCAAAAGTCTCTTCATCGCGCCATGTCCGCCGTACGAGCTATATTCCCGCTTCTTCTTGGAACCCCGGAGGACGTGCTTACCGAGAAGTACAACGAAGCCCTCAATGTTGTTTACGACCGCTATCTCCGAAATGAGATAGCACACGAGGACCAAGATTTAGAGAAGGTCAAGCTCTTCTTCAAGAGTCTAGGCCTGGAAGAACCAGATGCCAAACTTATTGCGCATTTTCGGAGTGTGTACAAAAGTGGATACAGAATGGAACGCAGCAATACGACTCAGGGTCGGAGTCAACGAGTTGCCGTCAATCTTAAGAGCGAGTAGCGTAATCATTTCAGAGATGCAGAATGGGAGATGCTGAATCTTGTTCTTTTGGACTGCCAGGACCTTGAGCGATGCCATCTTTGCGATGTCGTCTGGGAGGTATTCAATCTTGTTTCTGCTTAGATCGAGGATCTCGAGATGACTCAACTCCAAGAGCTACCTTAGTCTTAGCCTTCTGACGTGTGCATATCACGGCTAGGGTGATATCTACCACGGGAGGGAAAACATGGATACAATTGCTCCGGATGTTAAGGTAGCGCAAAGATGTAAATAGAGACAGACATGTCGGGATAGTTGAAAGACGGTTGTGAGATAAAGCTAGCCTGTTGGTGAACTCGGTTAGTAGGTGGAAATAAGCGTGAATGATGGAAGCACGGACCGTTCGACGTTGGGATTGAGGTTATTGAGAGTATCTGTGGACAGATCGGAGAGGTCATTGTGGCTCAGGTCGATAGTGACACCTTGGTCAACGAATTGCCCAGAGATGGCCATTTCCACTATTCAGTCCTTCCGTTCACAATTGCTTCAGGCGTCCTTGTACGTCGTTCTATGCTCGCTTCATGTGACTGCAAGATAATTGGTCTAGCGACGATGGATTATGAGATACCACTATAGTGGGTGATGGCATTGTCTGGCCGCTGTGCTGATGTGAGTTGAAGGCGCGATATTGATTTTGTGGGTCTGGAAAGATGTTATTCTTTAATTGAGGTGTCAGTAGGTCTGGTAGAGGGAGCTGTAGAGCCCGCTGCGCTGGATGCGATGCTGATGTCGTAAATGGACAGACTCGGTTGTGCAGGGCGGGACACTGATTGGAAACGCGGAGTCACATGTTAGCTTAGGTAACATGTTTTCATAGGCCAGCATCGAAGTCATAGTTTCCATTATTTCGCGTTTCATAATCAATCATGAAGAAAAACATGACCTTGTAATATGTAAAGTTTTCTCAATTCAGTAAACGGTATTAACAACTGAATACTATTTCTCATCCCGTTAATCCATAATCTCTCGTTCACATTTATCTCTTCCGGTTTCAACCCTCATATCTTATCCATTATGCATTCTTTACTTCTCAGGTGTATCGACTGAATGATGAGTATCTTCCTCGTGTGCAGCACCAAGCTTGGCTTCGACATCACCCTTCTCAGCCTTTGTAGTAAGACTAGTAGCGACGTGAGTCTTCCAAGCTGGAGTACCGATGTACTTGATACCATTGGGATCCTCAAACATCTCTGCAGTCTCCTCAAGTGTCTTTCCAGCTGTCTCAGGGAACATAAAGAAGACGTGGATGAACATGGCAACGTTGAAGACACCAAAGATAATATAACTCTTCCAGGTGATGTTCTCAAAGGCAACTGGCGTGAACAGCCCAAGAGCAGTGTTGAAGGCCCAGTTGGATGAGGTAGCAAATGCGACACCCTTTCCTCGAAGACGGAGAGGGAAGAGCTCAAGAGGGTATGTCCACGAGGCTGGTCCCCATGTTGGTGCGTAAGATGCGACGAAGAGATATGTGCAGGCAATGAGACCCTTTGCAGCACCTCCACCAACACTCATGGAAACTTGAGGGGAGTCACGCTCATCCTTGGGAATCTCGGTGCCGTGGGCAGCCAAGATACCAGCGTTGGCAAACATCCATGTACACATGAGGGTAGCGCCGATGAGGAATGTAGGACGTCGTCCCCATTTGTCCATCCATAGAAGGGCTGGAATGGTCATCAAGACGTTGATGATGTACTGGATAGATGAAGCGAGAAGATTGGCGTTGCCCTTATACCCAGCCATTGAGAAGACGTAGGAGATGTAGTACACTAGACGTTGTTAGGATCAGTCTGCAAGAGAAGGAGGATGTAACTTACTCATAACATTCATGCCAGTAAGCTGAGACCAGATCTGAGTAAAGATGCCAATGACAGTCCTGTTGATCATGTTGGGCTTGAAGAGATCAAGGTACGTAACATCCGCAATCGATGCCTCAAAAGCACACATATCCTTGATATCCTGCAACTCCAGCGCCACAAACGGATGATCAGGATCTCCATGTCCATGTACAAGCGTAAGAACACCATGACACTCATCCCAGCGATCCTTCCTCGCCAACCAGCGCGGAGACTCGGGCAGCAACATCATCATAAAGAAGAGGAACACCGCCGGGATCATCTGAAGACCCCACGGCACGCGGAACGCAGCGGTGGAGTAGTCGGAGGAGTGACGGCCACCGATCATGGCGCACCCGTAGGAGATGTAGTACATGATCAGGATGCCCCATGTTATGGCCCACTGCTGCATGCCGATGAAGCGACCGCGCTTAGAAGGGGGGGAGATCTCGGCGATGTAGACGGGGACTTGGGCGGATTCGATGCCGACTGCGAAGCCGTTTATGATGCGGCCGACGACGAGCATGCCGATGTTTTGGGAGGCGCAGGAGATGATAGACCCGATGATCCTGTCGATGTTAGTATGTGGCCTTTGTACTAACGTGTTGACGACTTACCAGATGATACACCCAATCATGATGGAATACTTCCTTCCAAGACGATCACTGAGAATGCCTGATACCAAAGCACCCAGCCACGAGCCAGCAGCCATACTCGCGGTTATGCCACCCTGATTCAACGAGGTAGGTCCACTGCAATCCTCATCATCATCAAATGGCGGCCCCTTAGGACCCTGGTTAAAATAACATTTATAAGAGTTCTCGCCCAATTGAGCAGAAATAGAAGAAATGTCAAAGCCGAAGAGTGCACCGCCCACGACGGAGACACCGGCGATCACGTAGATGTTGCCAATAGGCATGTTGTAGTCAAACCAGCCTGTAAGTGACTGAGCTGTAGTCCAAGACCAACGGTGCAACTAGAGCGGGGGATGTGTTTTATAGCTGTTATGCTGGCTACACGATGGCATCGGGGTAATGCGTCCCGTTGATGTGGACGCAGAAGGATTCTGCTTTGTCCTACGGTTACATACAGTTTGAGCTCCTGATGCTGGAGATCCTTGCTGTTGGGAGCTTCTCCACTGGGCACGGGGATGATGTTCTGGGGTTGATGGAGGTGGGTAGAGCATGGAATTGTTTGTGATATGACGTATTGCCAGATCCTTCCAGCTTTTGGGTATCAGTCAATTATTGTTCTATCCCCAAATAATCCATTGATGATGATATCAATCCAGGCTCTTCAACTTGCCACAGCTTCAGTTACTAGATCATTGCACTGAGATAAAGTCAAACCCCAACTCTATCCCCATATTCTCCATCTCCATACGAAAAACAATCATAGCCACTTTTCCAGTGGATCTTTCTCATCCGTGACGTTACATCTTTACCACCGAGCATTTGGCCGTTCTGCTCACTCACCGCGGAACATTTAGTGGTGTCATTGCCGATCATGTCACTTGGGTCAAGAAAATATCCCGTAAAGCGAGGGTTTAAACGCGTAAATTGCTTAAAACCGGTAAGCTCAGCGGGCTGATCATTTCGGATCCGAGAAAGAAAGAAAAAATGGTGTGGTTTCCCCCGGATCTCCACTGTGGGAATAGGTCCGAATACAGAGGCGATAAGCGCTGCAATGAGACCCAAGAGTTTGGGGGGAGGATGGAGTCACATGTTTGGGGGTGTTTTGACAGGCGAGGGTTGGTGATACCTTGGATCTTGTGATGAGAGATGCGAGAATGGCATTGTTTGGATTCTGGCTAAATTGGACCTGGTGCTTTTTGTTGCTCTTCAGCCTCTTCTTATCCTAGCTATCATCTAGTGCTTTTGGAAGTGTCTGACGTTCATGTGCGTTTGGTGGCTTGGTCCAAACTGCTGGGAGTCGAGCACAAGGAATTGCCAGCAAGTCATTGAACAGTCACTACATTCTTGGCTTTATCTATTTTTCTACAGGTCTTGATTACAAACTTGAAGCTCTCCATTGCTCGCGTCTGTCTCAATGAATGTGAGCGATTCCGAGCCATGAAGATAGGTTACCCTACATCACTGAGACGCGCTGCGATATCGCGTTTCTTGAGTGAGGAGTGACATATGAGCCGAGGCAACTCCCTTTCGCATTCTTGTGCTATTGTCCGAATTTCTAATCAGATTTTGCTGATCATGTCTCTGTGTACTTGGATCAAATTCCTCGTCGCGGGATAGCCCTCCCGTATCCGAAAGCCTCAGCAGATCGAGGGCACTGTCTGTATGGCACTCAGGAATGAGGCGCGAGTTCTCGCAGGTCTCCAGCCATCAATTACAGAGTAGACATTGAAGTGGTTCTATTTCTCAGCGAGTTCTTTTGGTGATTGGTAGCGATATAGTCAACAGACCCAAGGAAATGCGTTCGGCGTGCCGTGCCGTGCCGCATGTCGCGTCACTGCCGGAGCTACTGATCCACACGCCGACGTATCCTCTTTCAAGCATCATCCTGTTGAGCCTCATCACAAACGCTGACTCTGACCAACTACCACGTCATCTCAATCATAGATGTCAACTTCGTCATTACAATCATAAATGTTAACGGTATTAATCTCATAGACGAGCACTCATCGCCCGTTCTCTTGCATGCAATGCCCACTCCAACGCCAAACTCCTCAAATGCTTTTAAAAAAAAAAGCCCAGCCAAAATCTCACCGTCATGCTCACGCTCGCTATGCCCCAAACTCCTCAATCACACTCCTCCCCTCCACAAAATCATTATCAACACCCGTATACGGAATCTTCAGTCCAAAGCCCTCAGGTCCACCGACCTTCATGCCCTTATCCGTCTTCCACAGCGGATGCGCCGGCAGCGCAACGACATTAACGCGCAGTCCGTACCTCAAGTCCTGAGATCCAATGCCTTCGCCGTCTTGACCGAGAATGGAGATTAGATCGGGAACGGTGCATACGACCTGCTGTGAAGCCTCTGAACCGTCGGCGTCGCAGAGGGCGGCGTAGAGATATTCGTTTTGGAAGGGGATTACCATGTGGCGGTCGGTGGGGACGTCTTGCTTGTGGGATTCGCACTCGTCTTCGCTGAGGGGCGCGATGACGACGGAGCCCATTGTGTAGCCGCCACCGATGTAGCGACGGACATCGACGATCTTGCCGGTGAAGAGGAGTTTTCCAGCGCAGACGTCAAACTGGCCAGTTAGCAGATGTTTACTCAAACAGTAGTGCTCAATTGATCGCAGTACTCAATTGAGCAAAGGGTAAACTTACAATTGCGTCAACGTAGCTGGTCTTCTTGCGACGAGCATTGTGCACTGCGCGACCGAGATACCACGCTTGGGATACCGTGTTGGGAACGCCGTGGGATTTGATGACGGAGCCGGGGAGGGGGTTGGCGCAGACTGCGCAGCCGAGACCGAGTTCGATTACTGTTGTCCGAAGGAGACTCTCAAGACGGATTGGGTTGTCGGTGCTCTGTTGCTGTTAATGGATTGTCAAGATTGGTGAGTGGTGATGCTTACCATGACGACACTGGTGTTTCCACGGGCGTCGGAGAGAACGCAGGGTGTGAGGGAGTGACCGTATACACTGAACGTAGCTATGGAAGTTAGGTAGGGTCAATGGAATGAGTACTGGAAAACGTACCGTGATACATGGTGGGATAGGCTCGACCCATGGCATCGCCATCGACGACGGGGACGTCGAAGTGAACAGCCGGCGGGAAAGCACTCATACCATTTCCACCGCCACTGTCCTCATTAGCAATGTTCTCTCAAACAGAAACGTGAACTTGACTTACATCTCATCAATGTACATGCCATCAAAGGTCTTGTTCCCGACAACCTTGTTCACAGCATTGATACCAGTAACAATCTCATTCCCGCCCGCGATACGCTCATTAATCACACTCGGACTACCATACCACGAGCCAAAGCAGATCATAGCATCGTCCTTAAGCGCCTTCGGGGAAATAACTCTCAATCTCCCCTTGGGATTATTCCGCAGCGCATCTAAGCCCTTGAGGTACTCATGATGTGTCGGTCCTCCACCGCCTGTGCCGAGAACACCACATCCTGTCGCGATCATCTCAAGATCAACTTCAGAAAGATACCAAATACCATTCTGGACATCAGGACGATAGGCGTCGAGATCAACGTGGAGAGAGGGCTTGTACGTTGGAGTAAGGGCATCAGGAACGCTGACCTTCTCACCCTCATCGTCCTCCGTCTCCTGCACGCTTATCACGGGCGGTGAAGGCGGCGGCGTGAGTTCCTCAGGAATAGCGAGATGTCCCACCGCACGAACCTGCAGTCGCATAGCGCCATTAGACATGTACTGAAGCGGCGTCTTTGTGATCTCGACAATCTTGACGTCGTTCGCTGCTGCGCCCTTGGAGATGGCCATGTCGATCGCCTTCGCGCACGCAGCGTCCACGATGGTCTTTTCAGAGCGGCCCTCGGGAATCTCCACGATGTCGATCTCGCCGGAGACCTTGGCGATTGCTGCGCCCACGGCGTTGGCGGCGCCTTGGTGGATGGGCACTATGCACTTGTCCACGCCCGCGAGGTCTTCGGTCACGAGAAGCGCGCCTCCGCCGACGAGGAGGACGTGCACGGGCGCAGAGGATACCTTCATTTGCTCGACGACGCTCTCGAGCATTTTCTTGAGCTCTTTACGGCCGCTTTCGATGATCTGTGCTGGGACATCTTTGACGAGCTCGGGGTCTCCTAGCTTGGCTTTACCCAGCGCGACGACGACATCACTCGCCGTCAACGTCTGACCTCCAAAGACTTTTGCTTCTTGCTGGAGTAAATGTCCGACTGATCCAGGACCAACAGTCACGTTTTGTGTGGTAGGGTCGACGTGCACTTTGCTTCCGCCGCCGAGACCGATTGACACAACCTCTGGCATGGAGAAGGCAGTGCGCACGCCGCCGACTTCTACGAAACCAGGTGCTTGTCGTGGAAAACCCGATGGAAGAAGTGCGCAGACATCAGTTGTAGTTCCGCCGATATCCACGACCAAAACCTGCGGCTCCTCATCATCCGCGACGTGCTCCCGCTTATGATCCAGCCCAGCGAGATACGCAGCACCAGTCATGCTATTCGTAGGACCGCTTGCAAAAGTCTTGATGGGGAACTCAGCTGCTGTATCTGCATCAATAAGCGTGCCGTCGTTCTGCGATAAAAAGAGTGGACATGTGAGCTGCAGCCTGTGCATGGCGCGCTTGAAGCCCTTCTTGACGCGATGTCCTGTCCGTAGGATGGAGGCGTTGAGAATGGTGGCATTTTCTCGTTCTAGGAATCCTGTTGGGCCGATGTCGTGGGAGCACACAACCTGGAGAGACGGTGCTTCTTGGAGAAGAATCCGTCTGCACTCTTCCTCGTGTTTGCCGTCGTGGTCAAGTGGTGAGAAGACGCCCACCAGAGCAACGACATTGATGCCCTTTGCGACGACATCACGCGCAGTCTGTCTTATCTGCTCATGATCCAACGGCTCAATCTCCCTCCCGTCAATCTCAAGCCCTCCATCGAGGTAGTAAACGCCTCCGTCGAGAATACTCCTCAATCCCACAGGGAAATCCGAAAACGGGGGTAATTGTCTAGTAAACGGCCCGCACAGCCTCACCACCGCGACACGATCTAATCTGCGCGCATCAGCCTCGACAAGCGCGTTGATAAAGTGCGTTGTGCCGATGGTGACGCTCAAAACACCGCTCTGATCAACGGCTGAGTCGCGCAGCACGGCTCTTATGGCAGCCTCAATACCGCTGGTGATGTCTCGCGTGGTAGAGGCCTTGTGGGAGGCGAGGACGCCACGGCCAGGGGTTGATGTGGCAGCAGCTCGGATGTCGAGAATGGCCGCGTCCGTGTTGGTACCTCCGACGTCTACTCCGATTCGGTACAGGGACATGTTGGCGGTAGACAAGTGTGCTGAGCCTGTTGGTTGGGAGGATGATACCCTGGAGGTGCCTGAAAGCATAATATTACGGTGGGGGCCGGCAGAGGGGGGAGAGAGAGGTATCACTTTATAAGTCAGAGGATTCGGTCCATAGCTTCCAGGCCAGGTCAGGATCTAGGCACTGACTGCATTTGTTTTTTCTAGATTTCAATCAGTGAGTAAGAAAATAACTCCTCTCCAATGTTTTCCTCGCTGAGACTGGATCATGCGAGAGGGGAGGGGGGCGGCGAGGAACGGATGGAGCAAGTTGGCCGACGCCAGAAGAGAAAAGAGGAGACAGTGAACAAAGCTTCCCCGAACTGCAGCGGAACCTCTTCTCCTTTCAGTTCAGCATCGTATCTCTCTGAACTGCCGATCTGCTTATCATTGGACAATCAATGTTCTGCAGATTGTGACTTTCTGTCTCTTGGCCGACGCCTCAATCCGGGGTACGTATCTCTTTCTCTCTGCTCTTTGCTCTCCTCCGAATTCCAGTCAGTCTGTGGCTCAGTCAATCACAAGCTAAGGCTGAGGATTAGACTTTGTACCAGATCGAACGCCAGTCACGCCAGCGAACTGCCCCCCCCGTCCCCCCGGCGGACCCTTATAGTTTCTGTTCTCCCCTAAAATCTCTCCCACAGTGACAGCAGCAGCCCCCTCAAGCTACTGCACACACTATCGATTCGATCCGGAGGCTTCGGGAAATAATTATCTGACTGAAGCTATTCGCAATTCCTCAACAATGGCCGTTGCGAATCTCGTCAAGCGCATTGAGCTACCGCGTGGCTCGCGCTTCATCGTACGCAAACTCTCCTTTCAACACGCGTCACACGCAACCCCCTAATTTGCTCCTCTGCAGAATGAAGATGTCAGACCTGTTGGGACTGAGCGACGAACATGGACGTTTCTAACGTATCACAACTTCTGTGCGTTTTCCTTCTCATTCGCTGTTTGTGATTGTTATTTGCCGAGATGGAATCACACTGCATAAGCGCATCGCACATCTAACCAACGGGTAATCTTACAGGGCTGTTGATCAACTGCAACATTGCGACGTATCTGACTGGCAGCGCGCTGATTCCTCTTGGCTTGACGTGGTGGCAGGCCATCATCGCCATCATCCTCGGAAACATTCTCGCGACTGCTGCCCTGATTCTTGCTTCGCTTGCTGGAGCTTATTACCACGGTACGTTATCCACTCCCGAATCCTTCGTGATGGGTCAGGTCAATTGGCTCACGCTTTGCAGTGGGCTTCCCTGTCTTTAGTCGAGCGGTATGGGGAATCTGGGGATCGCAGTTCGTCATCTGGAACCGCATCTTTCTCTCCCTCGGTATGTTCACCCCCTCCTCCTCTCCCAATGTTTGGGCTGTACTAACGTATACAAGTCTGGTATGGCTTCCAGTCTTGGGTCGGCGGACAATGCACGTATCTCATGCTTCTATCATGGGATCCCAACCTCGAGAACCACATCCACAACACGATCCCCGCGTCGACCGGCATGACTTCCGCGCAGTTTGTCTCCTACGTCATCTTCTGCGTCGTCACGCTCCCGTTCCTATGGATAAAACCGCACCGAATACAAAACTTCTTCTACTTTGCCAGCTCCGTCACCCTCGTCTTCTTCCTGGTTCTTCTGATCTGGGCGCTGGCGACCATGGGATCGGATGGCTTTGGAGATACCCTCGCTGATAGTACACCTCTTCCGGTCACTGGTGGTCCGCAGAGTGTTACGTGGCTTACCATCTCGGGAATCATGTCGACGATTGGTGGTATTGCAGCGGGTATTCTTAACCAGAACGATTATGCGCGTCTGTCGAAGAAGCCCGGTGATGCTATTTGGGGCCAGACTGTTGCGTTCCCGCTCTACAGCATTGGAGCGTCTGTCATTGGCATTCTCGTCACTGCCGCTACGCAGAAGCGCATGGGCGAGGCTATCTGGAACCCTCCCACCCTCCTCGCCGCTCTTCTGGCCAAGGATCCAACCGCAGGTACCCGCGCCGCCATCTTCTTCGCCGGTCTCGCCCTATCCATCTCCCAGCTCGGCAGCAATGTTCCTGGCAACGCTCTCGCAGGCGGTATCGATCTCGCTTCCGTGTTCCCCAAGTACATCAACATCCGACGCGGTGCCTATCTCACGGCCCTTCTCAGCCCCATCGTCAACCCGTGGCGTCTCGTCAACACAGCCACCGTCTTCCTCACTGTCCTCTCGGGCTACAGTGTCTTCTTGGCGCCCATGACTGGTCTCATGGTGGCTCACTATAACTTAGTGGCGAAGGCCAAGGTCAATATTGATGATCTTTTTGTGGGTAACAGGGATAGCATTTACTGGTACAATTTTGGTGTCAATTGGCGTGCTTTTGTCGCGGTAAGTTCCACAATGTTTTTATTGTGCGGGAAAAATAACTGACTCATTTGTTTAGTGGATTGTTGGTGTCGCGCCTACAATGCCTGGCTTCATCGCTGCTGTCAACCCCAATGCTAAAGTCTCAGATGGCGCAAAGAACCTCTACCAGCTCAACTACCTCTTTGGGTTCATCGTCAGCGCTGCTGTTTACTACGGACTTCACATTGCAGTCCCCGATAAGAAGCTCGACGCCTTCATCAAGGATGGTACAACTGCCAAGGAGGTCCAAGCTGTTTATGATGAGCGCTGGGACATGACTTACTCCGAGAGTGAGCCTGGATCGACTGAGGAGCACTCCTTTCAGCGAAACAAGGGCCCCAACTCCCTGACCACGTCTGTTTGATTACGAGATTCACGTTGGCGATGTTTCTTTTCGAGATTGCAAGCCTGTTATCTGCTACTCTATCTACACTGAGACCATTTTTAATTATCATTTACCATATCAGACATAGCGGGGATTCTGGATAAAAATTCATCACTTTACCTTGTGATTTTAGCAACGTTACCTCGGTAGACCCTGATTGAGATTGAGATTGGAGATCACCCACTTGTTTTAATTGTCGCATCTTGAAATCGCGTCATGACAGGCTAGAACGCGAACATGTTCTGAAGCTACGGCACCTGAACATGCTTGACACTTTTCTTTTTAGCTCCCGTGCCCTCTGTAATTTTACACTAATCTCATTTTCCGAGACACTAGTACGCAAGTAGAAACGCCCCCTAAGAAGAACTTACTCGGCCAACTCCGCTTGTTTCGTTAGCGTCGAAGCCTCCCTTGTCGGCCAACTTATCTTTCCGTCCCTCCCTCCATCACGCGATTTTCGCCGACATCTCCTTCGCCTCTTTCTTTCCCTCCTTCGTTCCCGTAGCCTGGCTCGCTCGTTTTGTTTTCACACACTCTCCCTCGAAAACGCGCGCGTGGAGCGTATTACCGTTAACGGGTACCTGGCCCGCCTACTCCGAAGTATCATATCAGATCAGATGGATCACTCGCAGGCTGAGGCTAGCGATCGGGAACGGGCAACTTCTTCCTCGTCTACTGCTACGCCCCGCAAGTTCAGCATTCGCAGTAACTTTGGTAAAGCTCGGCAGCCACGGAGCCGCAAAAACAGACCCTGCGACGCCTGTCGGAGGAGGAAGACTGCTTGTGTCATCACCTCTGAACCCCCTTGTGAGGCGCCCTCCCCAGATCTCCCCACCCACTCACTACAGTACTACCTATCAATACAGTACCAGTCCAGTGGTTCACCGTCACACAAAACTCCACTTGACACTTCCCGCTAGTCATTCGTCAATTGCTTATACTGACCGTTGCATCGATCTGTAATGCAGGCCTTTTCTGTAAAAGCAGAGGCTTGGTATGCCAGTCCCTCTCCGATACTGACCCTCTAGCCCACCGGCCTACATCCGGCCCTGGGCCCGAGTCCTCCAGAAGCCACGATGCACTAAGCCCGGCGTCGGCATCTGCTTCTGTCTCTGCATCTGGCGCATCGGCCATCTCGCCGTCGGCGCCATCTGAAGCTACTCGGCACAGATCCGAGTCCGCAGCCGTTGTCCACAACGGTCTCGTGCGCCATCCCGTGCCAGTTCCTGGAGAAGGTTCCTTGGATCCAAGCATCAGCCTAGATCCACCGCGCCTGGAACCCAATCAAGAAGTAGCTTACGCTCTTGAAGATGTCCCAGGCCGTACGGCGCACGCCATGGCGTTAGGCTCGGAGCAGGACCCTTACTTCCTCGACGCCTTCAGATCCGTGCTTCTCAGCGACCGCGAGGGCATTGACGCCAACTTTGTGCAGGTCTACCATGGCGGGCCTGATGTGGATGATTGCCCGATGCACTTCCTCCTGCTGCTCGATGAGTTCCCCGATCACAGGAACGAGGCTAGGCAAATGGCGTCCGATGCGATAGAGCGCATCGTCTGGCCCCACGGCCCGGCCCTCGTCCGTCTTTATTTCCGGCACGTCCATGTAGGATTCCCCGTCATCCACAAGACTCGCTTCCTTCGGCAATACGCGACCGCCAAGCTAGACATACCCACGTCGCTACGGGGCGCCGTTTATGCCTTGGCGTGTGTGTTCTGGAAGCAAGATGCAACGCTTGCCAGAATCCCTTGTCCGTTCCAGCAGCATGAACTAACCAATCATGCGCAAGAAGCTTTGAGGCGTGAACTTGAAGCCCCTAACCTCTCGAGACTAATGTCAGCCCTGTTGCTGATGCACATGGTACCCCCGGACATTGACAGCGTCGAGACACCGTATATCTGGGTGATGGCCTGTCAAGCCACAGCAATAGCGCAGATGCTTGGCCTGCACCAAGACCCTGACAAGTGGAACATTGCACCGTGGGAGAAGAGGTTGCGCAAGAAGCTCTGGTGGGCGGTCTTCTACACGGACTGCTGGTCAGCTGTAAGCCACGGTAACCCCCCGCATATAAGCTACGAGTCCTTCACGACTCCACCCCCGGACATGGATGATCTGCGGTCTGGCGAGGATATCCCTGAGGATCTTCGCTATATGATCGATCCTGAGGACGCTACGTTCCGCGTCTCTGACGGTGCACGCTTCCTCGAAATGATCACTGTGTCTCGGGAGATGCGTGCCATCCTTGACTGCAGCTAGTAAGTAACCCAACCATCGGCGTAGTAAAGGTCAGTGACTTACATGATTCAGCGGCGTACGATCAACTCAGCAGACGCGTACTCAACTGATTCCTATCCGAGACACCCTCAAGGAATGGCCGAGTCTCATCCCGAGCTGTTTGGCCGTGAGACCCTACGCCCACAACGGTATGTGACACGTATCTCTAGAATTCGCCGATGTCTAAACATGAACTAGGACCCCTTCACATATCCTTCTTCGCTACGCAGGTGCTGCTCTTCCGGGGTCTAATGTTTCCAGCCACAAGAGCCGCAAAGGTCACGCCGGGCTCTAATCTTCAGCGATGGCTCTCCACAGCACTAGCAGAGTTCGAGCTCTTCACGACATTCATGGCGTACATCACCGAGGAGGAACTAACGAGCTTCTGGGGAAGATGTAAGTTTGCCGATCAAAGATGTCAATCTGAAACAGTAACTAATGCAGTGAGTGCAGTTGCCCGAACGCAGCTTATCCTGTGCGGAAACTTTCTGATCTATCTCTTCTTGCTGGCGAGTGATCCACGAGATGTCGAGTTTGCTTATCGGTTGTTGGAAAAGTTTCATGGGTCGCTACAGACACTCGGTGCTACGGATGATATAGCTGCCAGGGTCTTCTTGCGACCTGTTATTCTGAGGATAGATTCGTTCTTTATGCAAGCTACAGAGCTGATCAAGCATGGAAGAACGGTTGTTCTCGAACCGCCTATCACGACGGTCCCAAGGGGTGAATCTTAAAAAGTTGGAGAGTATAATTGGGTATTAGAGTGCAGTCTGTTCTATCATAATGAGTAATGACCAACTGAATCAAATCATATGTACGGAGTAAATTGCCCTATTTACCGATGTTGCACCACAGTGAACTGGACAAGGATACACGGCGATCTAATTACCTGTCAAAAGTGGCTTTCAATAAAGTCGGCCAAGTTTCTTGGTTTTCTCAAACTATCGAAATCTCATGCAAGCCCATGGCATAGAATCTGCACCATCGGCCAACACTGAATGCATCATGCACGACAGAATTTGGTGGCTGAATATCCGATCGGCGAGTCGGGGGGTCATGGCTAGTCTCGGCACTACTCCGCCTTTAACGTTCGCCGATGCTATCGACTAGGATCTTGTGATAATTATGTTTTTTCCTTCGTTTCGAGGTGATGATCAAGTCAAGTTCCCCGAATTAATTACCTATCTTACCTCAGATTCTTGCTTTGCATGCAAACTTACTTGGAAAGTGCCATTGGTGAGATACCGACATTTCATGGTGCGGGGTTGGGGAGTTGGTGATATCCTCGGCTTACCGACCTTGAAGCGGGAGTTGAACTGATACGACATTATCCTTGCATTGAAGAGAGAGATTCGTCTGATTATACGATTCCTGGTAGAGAATGCTACGCGATATCAAGCTTTTAACCACTTCAGCACCTCAGCGGTGAACTGCTCAAAACCATCCACAAACGAAACATGACCAGCATTCTTGATAATCACCAAATCAATCTTGTTGCTCTTACCCGCTGCTTCAAACCCCTCCTGGATCTTATCTCTCATCTCCTTCATAGTCTCCGGGAGATTTGCATCCTTCTCGCCAACGATACAAACCGCATCATCAACACTCGAACCAATCTTAGCAAACCTCGGTCGAAGATCAAAAGTCTCGCTTCTCAGTGCGTTGCAGCATGCTTCGAAACCATCGATCGTAGTTCCAGACATGACAGCTCGCATACGTTGTGTTTCCTGAGGGTTGTTCTCAAGCCACTCTTTTCCAAACCATCGCTCTAGAGTGCCTTGGATAGTTGAGTCGAGATTACCTGCTTCTCGTGCTGCTGCGACACGAGGACCAAAGGCATCTTCTGTGCCGGCGTTGATGGGCGATGAGGAGATGGTGTCGCAGATGGCGAGTTTGCTTACGACGTTGGGATACTTGGTAGTGAAGTAGACACCTGCTGATGCGCCCATTGATACTCCGATCCATGAGTAGACCTTGTTGATCTCGAGCTTCTTGAGAAGATGATGGACGTCTTCAGCCATAGAGTCAAACGTAGGGCTTAGGTCTTCTGGTGCAGATGATCCGCCATGGCCGGGCTGATCGTAACGTAGAGTGCGATAACCATTGCTGTTGAGGACCTTGACGACGTGATCCCATACTGGTAGAGGTGCAGTGAGGGAGTTGGACAGGATGATGAGGGGTCCTTCTTTTGGTGAGGAGTCCAAAGCGTAGGCCAGTGTTCTGGAGTCTGGGAGTGTCAAAGAGCTAGCCATCCTGATGTTATTCCTCGTGGTAAGGTGAGTTTTATGATAGAGAGTCGACGGATTGATAAGACGACGAAACATGTCAAATGCCTACGGTATACTGATGAGCGCAGTGTTGCCATGCTGGTCCAACCTCGAGGCGTAGGGTAGTCAGCGGTCTTTAGTTTCTCCATCCCCAAACCTTCAGCGTAACATTCCATTAGCGTCTTATTCCCACGCCATCTACGTATCCCATCGGAAGCATGCATCCGTCCCGCGGGAAAAGGAGCCCCAGATCCGGGAAGCATCGATTCGATGAGTCCTTTTCCCTCCCTATAAACCATGTCTGAATCTGCGCATGCAAAGCGTCGTCTGCGGCGCATCCCTGACGAATCCCGTAAACGGAATGCCCAAAGCTGTGATCGTTGTCGAAAGGTGAGTATCTGCTGTAAAGTTCATGGGCGATGGGTTGGTGTTGACTTGGTGTAGAGGAGGTGCAAATGTGTACCTGATCCTTCGGGTGCAGGCTGTGTGAATTGTCTTGAACATAACGTCACCTGCTCGTATACGGCGCCACGGAAGACGCGCTTCTATGGAAGTGTGGATGACTTGAGTGATAGGTCTGTCTCACTTCTGCGTATCTTGTGTAACGTCATTGACACCATTAGGTATCGATGTCTCGAAGCTATTGTCAGAGGCGCGTTTCCGAATGAGACACTTGATCATGTTAGTGATCTTGCACAATTGGGCCAGAAGATGGGGTATAAGATGCCTGATGTTTCTGACCCCAATAGAACATATATGAGAGTCGAGGATCTAGTGCAGAATCCTTCCAGTAAAGAGCAGACTCCGAGTACGGGGCCAGATGTCATCACGGAGGGTTCGAAGGCTGATACGTCGCCGAGGAGTTCAAAGTCACCTAGTGAGGAGCCGCAATCGTCGCTTGTGAAGGATAACTCTGGTCATGAGCACTATATCGGACCTTCAGGGACCCTCAACTTCTGGAATCAACTTCGGAATCTGGTGGATTCAAATAATAGCCCTTATCCATCACCTGGCCGTGAAGGAGTCACCAAGTTCACGCAGGATAATACAAGTCGGCTTTTAGAAGCTGATGGCCAGGACGAAGATGACCAGCCACCACGTACTGCAGCAACACCTCAAGATGGACCATCTCCTGGATCTATCACCTCCGCTATCGCACGAGACTTTACCCGTCTACCAACAGCAGACATGGACGAAATACTCGGCCAATTTCCCTCAAACGAAGTCCTTGATCTACTTATCCAGTCGTACTTCAAGAATGTTCACGATGACTTTCCTCTTTTTCACAGAGCGACTTTTGAGGAAGAGTACGAAAGCTTCATCGTTGAAGCTCGGAGCAATTCTCGACTTCCTTCGAGACCGCTTCGTTTACCGGACTGGGGATGGATAGGCTGCCTTCATATGATTGTGGTATTTGGCTCTATCGCTGATAGGTCGATACCCAACGTTGATCATTCCGTTCTTCGACGGAGATCTATTGCTGTTGCTAGGGGCTTGCTCCCTCAGTTCATCTCGAAATGTTCACTTACGAATGTTCGAGTTTTACTGCTTCTTTCATTATTTTTGCACAACAATAATGAAAGAAATGCTGCGTGGAACATCGCAGGAACAGCCACTCGGATCTCCTTCGCGCTTGGTCTTCATCGCTCAGACATGGGTGCCTCATTCAGGCCATTAGAAAGGGAAGTTCGGAAATGGGTCTTTTGCACACTCTACTCCTTCGAACAATTCCTTGCTTCAAGTCTTGGCCGACCTAGTGGCCTCCAAGAACTCGACGTCGAAGTCGTTCCACCACGAGAAGACTTTGTAGAAGGAGGCATAGGAACCGATGCCAGACTCGTATCATGGTCTGTCAAACTTCAAGCCATTCTTGCGCGAACAAGACTTTTGCACGTTGGTATAAGTCAAAGCTCAGGACCGACGCTGGATGAGATCTTGAACGCGCTGAATGGTTGGAAGAGGGATATTGGGAAAGCACCCGGTCTCGATGTATCGTGGATGAAAATGGAGGGACCGGCCCTGGAATCTATCGATCATGAAGGAGCTGTTGATATGGAGGAACTGAAAGTCTCTTTGGCATGGAAGACACGAGCTCAACTTCGCGCCGTGTTGCTTCTGCATATTCACTTCCACTACATCGCCATCGTGGCTACACGTCCCCTTCTCCTTCGCGACGTTGCAGCAGCACGGAAAGAAGATGCACCGAAAACTCCGGTTCCTACACATGCAGCTCTATGTGTCAAGCACGCGTGTCAACTGAGTTACCTTATGATACTCCTAGATCATTTTGATGTGATCAACGGTCTTTCTGGCCTTGATATCTTTTACGCCTATTGCTCTGCGATGATTCTCATCCTGCGGTTATTACGATTACGCCCTGGCGAAGGCGCAGAGAGCATCGGACCAGATGAAGTAATGCTCCAGAGCAAAGTCCGCCGTCTCGTCGCAACGCTGCGAAACGTCATCAACCACACGGATAAATGCGGCTCAATGAAGCGATTAGCTCAGGTCGTTGATACCTTCTCAGAGTGCGCCAACAATCCGACTGATCCTCCGGGGACAGCGAATTTACCCCAGCAAGGGATCAACATGAACAATCTGCCATATCCAGCTGGTTGGTCAGCTGAACAAGTACAAGTGCAGCAGGGTCAAGGGGTGGCGCTGGGGTCGATGGAGGGACTGTTGGACTTTTTGCCGTTTCCGGGGTTTGGGATGGCTGAGGGATCTTTGGCGCAGTATGTGCCGGGGAGTGAGATGGAGATGACGGGGTGGCACGATATGGAGTTTTTGATGGAGGGGTATGGGGATCAGAGTAGGACGAGTTATTAGACGGTGATATAATACTTATGATAGATGTAATAGTTGATTCAAGGATGTGAAACAGTTCCGGGAGGAAATTGAACCTGTTGATGTCTGGCGTAGTCAGCTCCAAGCTACAGCAGCGCTTGTGGACGGCGAGTCATCTTCAACTGGGAGTGTGCTAGCAGAACTCGAATCGTGTTCTGGTCAAGAAGACACCGTTCAACCGAACGATACTATGGATTAGTTGACGGATCTTGTCGTCGCAGGAGTGGGTTGGGAAAGACGGAATTCCGTGTCACATTGAAACATCACCATCTAACATGAACCTTCACCCACTCTCTATCGCATTTAATGCAGCCCAGACTTCAGCTTGCGGGGAATGTAAGACGGAGAAAGAAATTTCCCCGAAGGATTATTCCCGAAGGATCAGCGAGATATGCAGCTTGAGCTGATTTAGGTAGGTAAGTAATGCATTGAAGCTCCGATATTACCTGAATAGTCAAGTAGGAATTACTCATCACGGAAGAGCCTATTGGGTCTCAGTATCTCAACACCAACTCACCCTCGGGTCACATGTTTCTGACTAGATGGGAGCGAAGGATTCACGTGCTATAGTTGAAGCAGTCAGTCAGGATCAGAGCTCATTTAACCGAGTGGTAGGATCACTGCATCGCCCCTCTTTGGAACCTAACATAAAGACATGCATTCCCCGCCTAGTCCAGCAGTAAGCCACGTTATGCCAGTGAAGATAAGCTTGTTCGGCCAGTGACACACCGCAAAATGACCAAAGTAGCCGCAGTTCTGATGACCCTTTTGGGCACTGCATTCGCTCAGATCGACAGAACCTGTATCGACATCGTCTTCAACTCCGAAACAAACACATTATCGGGTAAATGCCAGCCTCGTGATAACTCAGGCTACATCCCGTCCGAGCTGGACCTCAACGACTGTTTCGGCTACGACGGCACCACCATCACAGTAAGTCGTACTCGTGAAAGTATTTGGGCTCGTAAAAGCTGAGAAATCTATTAGCCAACTTATCATGGAAACTTTGCTGAAAGCTGTCACGGATGTGAGATGTTTGTAGCGCCTGATCCGTGGTACGGTGGTGCAGAGTACTGGATTAGGTGTACTTGTGAAGGCCAGAGTGACAAGGTCGCTGTTCCTATTGGTAAGTTAACCTGGGGCATAACTGTTGTGAGACTATAGCTGATTGAGACTGATAGAAGCGGCGGTGGCACATGAGTATGTGTCTAACAAGGATGGCCACTTGCTCTGTTAGTATATAATCGCGCGAAAGGGACACGAGGCACAGATACAAAAGGAATATATACCAAGCTCATTGTTCAGTGCATCAAGGAGAAAGGCAACAGGCTTATCGCCATCTCTAATGTCTGGAGAATGCACACATTGAGTAACTGTGTTCTGGCAATGTGGTCCTTGCTAACGGCAAGACGAAAGCCTCTGCCCAATTCATAAAGAAATAACCCTAAGCAACTAGTTGTTTGAACTTAGGCTATGAATATGATGTTCTGCGAAAGACTATATTGTTTGCACCCTCACTGGGTGTTCGGTGGATTTTTATGATCCTTCAGCCTGTCCACCGAGTCCCTGACAACAAGTCAGTGTGCTTTTCTATGTCCTTGCATCTATTGAAAGAGGAAAACAGGTTTATAAGCGAAGACTCATTCTTACAATTATAGCACAGCAATCATTTAGGCTCCAAGATAATGTTAACTAGTAAGCTAGATGTATCATTTGCAGTTGCTAACTGAGGGCCTATAATCATGATGCTGTGTCTGGGCCACGAACATCAAATCTTAAAGGAGCAGAGGAGTTCTAAAATGGTCACAGTCAGAGAACGAAGGGGCTTGTTTAGACCGGAGTAGGCACTTCCAGTGGGAAAATAGGACCAGCCCGGGGTATACACGTACGTCCACTGGCAAAGTAGAATCCATTTGACGATGAGAGTGTTAATTTGAGTTGATAGACCAGACAGTGGATGCTTGCATCATGCCCTCACTTGCCAGTGGAAAAGTAGGGTCAATTTGACTGTAAGATTTGAGACTCACCCATTCTAACCACCCATTCTAACCACGCAATCACACCACGCAATCACACCACGCACTCACACCACGCACTCATACACATACAGCAAAAGACAAGTATTTACCAATTGCTGCAATTGCAGCAATACTGCAGAAACACGAAACATGTCTTTTGATCACAGCCGTGGTCAGATCACCAAGTACCTGTCATCCGCTATGGAGTTCCCCCAGCAACCTCGACCGTTGACGCTGGATCTTCTTCCTACCGAAATCCTTCTCCAAATCTCGGGCGAACCGGGAAAAGACCGAACCACCTTATCAGCTCGTGAGTTCAAGGGCTTATGCTTGCTTAGTCCTTCTCTCAGCAAGCTCTACCTACCGTTTCACTATTTCAGCAACAATCACGGTGCTTTCCGCGACGCAATCAGGGATGCAGACGTCAAGGTGTTGGACCTCTGTGTTCAGCTTGGAGCTGCACCTCCTACGCCAGATATGAGCCGTATAAAGTGGCAACTACCCGAATCCGACGGCTGTCAATGTCTCTCCGAGCTTCCGCATACCCACCACAGGCCTATCGACGAGCTTCTGGAGAGTGTCTACTTAGGCAGAGCCCCGATTGGAAAGTGTGTCGACACTTTGAAGTGGCTTCTGGATAAGGGGTGTGACATGACAGAGCAGGGAGATCAGAACTGGTATAAAGGAAACGAACACTGCGATCACGTACCCGAGTTCTTGGTCACTATTCTAAGCAAGAGTCCTGATCGTACCCGCACAGAAGGCATATGCCAGATGATCAATTTGCTACAGATCCATGGTTACTCGCTTCCTTTTACTATGAATATGCATACTCACTGGCATACAAAACCGGATACACTGTCCCCGGGGCTGATCATGAAACCTATAGAAGTGGCTCTACGCTCCCATTGCCCCCCTTATTTCCTTGAGCTTGTTCTTCGAGATTATATGCGCCGTCTCGTCAATTTCAACGTCTCCCATGTCAGATCTCCTCGTCTTATGGATAGATGGGCTGGAGATTATGGCTATGTGAACCAGGGAGCTGACCATGTGGTTAAACAGCCGTGGTGGAAGTTCACGAACCTACTTGACACAACCTGGGGTCTTTTCCTGGACCTAATAGACGACTCCACGAGTTGGACGGAGCAGTATCGTGGCGAAGCTGCAGATATCTTTGAGCAGAAGCGTCAAATTCTCATCGAGTATGGTGTGGTAGACCGAGATGAGAGGAAGATGCTGAGAAAGATTGTGAAAGCCATGAGGTCTTTGACTACTCCAATCGATGCCAGCATCTCAGCAGGAGCCCACGATCGAGAGGCTCAACGCTGTTGGGAAAAGCTTTACAGTGTACTCATACCATTCACGAGTATATACGGAATATACGTTTGGAACGACGACTGGTGTCCCTACCTCGGGGATGCGGAAACCAGAGGTCACCGTCATCGATATCATTCATACATCATCGACCGCTCATGGGATGTATACAGCATGTATCATGGCTATCGGTTACAGAACGGCCATATCAGACAGACGATTGAACTTCCTTGGGGGAACATGGGGATCGCAAAGAAAGATGATGGAAGATGGCAGGATCGCGAGTGGAGGCGTGTGGTGGATCACGAAGATTGACTCCCTCATCGTAAAATAAATTGGAATGAGCCCCTTGAACGTGTTCTAAAACAACTCGGGAATTAGAAATTGCCTGGCTGGGTGGATGGACAAACTTATGAGGAGATTGAAAAGCTTGTGGGCGAGAGGTGGATAGAGCTTTATGTCAATGGGGGTGTCGTCCCTCATTACAACTAGACGGAGCAGGGTGGGAAAGATTCTTTTGATGACATTGGTGTTTCTGCGAGGCAATGCTTAATTTAGGTGAGCAAGCCTTTGATTATGCAATAAAGTTGTCTTTTTCTTTTCCTTAGCCAAGGCATACTTGATGTGACGGCGATTGAGGCATTGTTGCAATGTATTTCCACCTTGATTGTAATTTGCTTTTTGTGTAACCATCCCTGCAGGCTGTGTCTGCCAGTTGATAGGCAGCCTGTGTTTGATCAACATGGTGGCTTGCTAAGCCTCAATGCAGTTCTGACGTGGCATAAAGCCTCGCCGCGTCTGAATCTGACAGTCAATGAATTATATTCCTTTTGACATCTCTCTTTCATTCTGAAATCCAATTTTCTTTTCGTTCTTTTAACTGCAGCCTTTTCAAATAGTTATATCCAGTTGCATGAACATTCTTTGCCCGCCAGTCATGGATAGGTCAAATCTGAATAATTACCATATCGCAATCGTGGCGCCGTCGCCGGAAGACTACGAGACGGCCAGAGCCTTATTGGACGAACCTGATCCAGAGTATTATCTGACAAGCTCGGGAGCTGCATGCTCGCTTGGAAAAGTCGGCCCTCACAATGTTGTCCTGGTAGGGAAAGCGGAGGACATGGCCGATGTCTCTGTCTTCGTCAAAGACACTGTCGACGCTTTACTCGAAGTTTTCCCGTTTATTCGAGCTGGCTTTCTAATTGGGGTCGATGGCACAGTACCCGAAGAGAGCCCTGCCAAAGTTGGCGATATCGTCGTGGCATTTCCGCAAGGCTCTCAACCTGGGCAAGTCCAGTTCGACGTCAGTGACACAATTGCTTCGAATCACATCTCAACGAATTTTGAAATGAGCCATCCATCTTCCTATATAAAATCTGTTATCAACACCATCCAATTTTCGGAGGGTCGCCAGCACTGGGGACAATATCTGCAACATCAATCACCTCGAGCAGAGGTTGCCTCCACAAAGGATCAGCAGCCGCCGGAACGAAATACCGATAAAGCCAACAAAGTTCTAAGGGGCAAAGTAGCATCATCTACTCGTCTCCTCTCTGATTGTGATTTAGCCAACAAGATCGGATGCGACAACAAGATCATGTGCTTCGAACGGGCCGCTGCCACTATCAAATCAAGATTTCCAATATTAACTATCTGTGGCATAGTTAGCTCTACAGATTCCTGTTCTCCAAAATTGGGTGAATCTGCGTTACGTCAAATCAAAATGGCCACAGTCATTTATACTATGCTTGTCTCTCATTATATCAGTACCGCCAAATTGGAAGACGAGTATGCCTTTACAGACAGATATCAATACGAGCCGTTTGATTTGGAGAGTGCTGGATTTAGATTGATACTCCTTAAAAAGGGCGTTCGATCACAATTGCGGTGCCAACTTTGGCAAGCGTACCTCAATGACAACGACATAATCCCCTATGAAGCATTGTCTTATACCTGGGAAAGTCAGAGTACACCACATGAGATCATAGTAGATGAAAAGATATTGCCAATCACTGAAAGCCTGTACGAAGCTCTCTGTCACTTGAGGAGACCTGACGCGGACCGGATGCTTTGGATTGATGCTCTGTGCATTGACCAGACCAATATCAAGGAGCGCGGTCACCAAGTCAATCGCATGGGAGAGATCTACAAGAAAGCCGACAAAGTGATCGTCTGGCTTGGATATCTGAGTGGCAATGCCACAAAGCTAAAATCTGCCATCACCATGCTCGAAGCGCAAGTTGCGCAACTGCCAGGCGTCGCTCGAGGATGGCCTCGTGAAGACCCCCGATGGAAGTCACAGTGGAGACAGATTGAAGACAACCTCGGACCTTTTTGTCGCGATAAGTTGGTGGATGGCCTTGAAAGCTTTATGGAAAAGCCATGGTTTTCAAGAGTTTGGATCTTGCAGGAAGTGGCCAACGCGAAAAAGATTATCGTGACATGTAATCTGGGGGAAATACCGGGGTGGATTTTTGCCCTACTTCCACATGCTATGGAGGTCAAGGTCACTGAACAATTTCAAGCTGTCTTGGATATTATGCCTCATCCATTGGCACCCTCAGCATCGCGCAAAGAAACCAGAAACCTCAGCAACTTGCTGTGGAAGTTTAGAGGGTGCAAAGCCACAGATCCGCGAGACAGAGTATACGCATTACTCGGCATGGCGACCGATAGGAAAGAAAGCGCCATTCAACCTGATTACGCTAAGGAGGAGCATATGGTGATGAAGGACTTGTATGCTTACATCCTAGGAGGAGAGTGGCCAGTTTATGATTCACCAGCATCGAATATTCAGGATTTGCAGCAAAAACTCCCAGACATGTCCAGGCGAAAGCTTCAGCAAATGCTCCAGAGCACCTTTCGAACAGATCTGCTGGAGCATTTTTTGTGCCGCCAAAGCTTGATACCAATGATGACCGATGACTATCTCTTCAACGCTATGCAACATGGAAGCAGTGTCATGCAAGCGCTGTTGGATAAGAGTACACCTCTGCCTGATATCTCTTTAGACCTTGGTTTGGAGTGCCTTCAAAGGTTCCCTGATGTATTTGAGGTCCTGCTGCGAAGACCTGACTGTAACTTTGAGAATATGCCGGGATTCGTCGCTCGAGCTATAGAATGTCGACCTCAGCTTTTCGAGCGGCTCGTTAAATCGCATTCCGATCCAGTACAATTGAGGCACGATGCCTTGTTACAGGCCATACTAAGATGGCGGCCAGTTGCTCTTCGGTCCGCTATATTGGCCATGAAAGGTACATTCGAACTAGAAGAAGATCTCTTTATCACATCAATCAACTACGGTCCACGCACTCTCAAGTGTATACTCGCAGGCTGTACAAGGCCCTTTAATGTAACGAAAAAGGTGTATGGACAAGCTGTTGAAGCAGGTGTTGAAATACTGTCCTACCTCTTCCCGGAGTCATCTTACAAATTAACAGTTACAGAATCCTCTGCTGCTTCCTCTATTATAAGAATTTGCGAACATGGGATAGATTCACATAGTTCGGGGTTCTTTAACTCTCTTCATGGCTCCACAGAGGACAAGCTGCAGATCACAGACGAGTTGATGTCGCTGGCTAAGCAGGACAAACTCGGTATAATTCTACCTATGATATCTAGAATACGAATAAGGGAGAAAGACGTCAGTGATGAGGTTGCGATAAGCGCAATCCAATGTGGCCCTGAGGCCTTCATGGCACTTCTTAACAAAAGAGGAACGAACTTTAGAGTCACAAAGCGGATTCGCGAAGTGGCTATCAAGCATTCATATGCATTTGAGGCACTGGGGCTAAGACGCCACAGCGAGGTTTTCACTGAATCTCTTAACCTGGATCAATGTGTTCTACCTGGGATGCAGCCCCCTCGGCCGGCACAGATGGACGAGGTACAAGCCCCAGAGTCAACAAGCAGGGTCGTGAAGTGGCTAGCGAGCATTTCTAAGCGCATGAGGTACTAAAGAAGGGGCCGGGGGCAAGGGGTTAGGGGAAACAGTCGTTTTTCAAATTATTTTCTTTGTCAGAATTTATTCTATAGCCATGAGTTACGCATTATGGTATAATGTCTGAGTTTTAACCATTTGCAGTTCAGACCTGTGGCTACCTAGGTTGCTAGGCTCGAAGGCAGAACGCTAGAGGAAAATACTGTATGTAAGAGGATGATTTCTTCTCATCTTCCTCCCCAGCCTACTAACTCCTTGTGACATGCATCCCATGCAGTAAAGTAAGGTGATCTAGCCTCACCACCAACCTCAGAACCGGCAGACCTCGCGAGGTATTCCAATACCATATTCCCCCAAAGCCAACTAGCCGCTCCCTTACCAGGATGCAAGCCATCCTGATATAGATTCCCAAGAAGATGAATCAACCTGGCCCACTCAAACATCTCATGGCCAGCCTGTTCCGCCACAGCCCTCCCCAAACGATCCATCTCCATCATTATAGCATCGCCCATACCACTCTCCCTATGAACCGTCAAGGCCCTAAACATAATCGGGACATCTTCCCCAAACTCATCATTAAGCCGCTTAGAAATCTTCTTTATACGCGCTGTCACAAAACGGACCTCCTCCCAAGCCATCTGCCTGTTCTTCAAGGTCATAGACTTATCACCCTCATTATGCATCGCCGCACCACCCTCCCAGAAAGCACGCTGATCCCAGAGACCATTCTGCCAGAGGATTAGATCTGGACGGCCGGAGGGTCCCTGGATAGGCGCTTCATGGGGTTTCCAGAAGATGTTCCAGCGTTCTTCCCATGCGACGTTCTTGAGGTTTTCGATCCACCACCAGTCGGGGCGGTAGGTGAAGGAGCCGACGGAGTGGAGGTACACGATCGTGATATTGAAGGCGGGAACTTCGCAGATGCCTTTGGCTTGGCGGCCTGATTTGTCTTGGATGGGGAGATACATCTTGCTGTCGAACTCTTCGCAGAAGAATTGTGTCATGTAGCGATCGACCGAGTCTCCGAACATGACGACACGGCGACCCCACAGCCAGCTGAGGTCATTATCATCTTTCATACCAACAAAGTCGTTGACTGTTGTGTTCCTCGTCGGTGGGACAGTAACTTCTACTGCTTTGCGACGGCGTCGACTCTCCACGACAGCCATGCGCATCCATTGTTGAGGATTACCAGGGGCATTGAGATACTCTGGTTCGACAGCTGTATCATTGAAGATGATCTCGTGCTTCGGTGGGTAAGCTGCGTACTCGGGTGGTTCCGAATTAAGGTAGTCTTCCGTGAAAGGAATCCATTGCGTATCTCTATAAGCTTTCGGCTCTTTGGGTATATAAAGGTATCCCGGTCGACGATACGGATCTTCGCAATTACGTGTAGGTTCTAGTGTAGGTTCAGGAGTGACTGTTGCTACCGGTGTAGGTGTCGGTGTAAAAGAGGGAATGCTTTTATACTGTTAACATAAGATCGGCGGGACACATGCAACACTCACGTCGCTTGCGACGAGTCACAGAACTGTTGTGCCTTTCGATGCGCAAATTCAACAGGCGATCGTACAGTACCAGAATGAAACGTAAAAAGAACGACAAAGAAGAAAATGCCTAGTGCAGTGACGATCCCAACTCGTAGCGCAGGGCGCGACGGTAGACTTGCCGCGACAGCCATGATCGCGTGAGAAAGGGAAGAAGAAGAACAAGAGTAGACCACAGTCAAAGTCTGGGATGATATATGTCACTCTTAAGGAGAACCGGATAAAGTGGCCCGCGGAAACTCCTGAACATCCATGTCCCGTCATCTCAAAGGATTTGCGGACTGTGTCTGTACTGGGCTGTGCTTACGACCTGTTGGTTGAACAAAGATTGATGGAAGCACCCACTACATTTCAGCTTAAGTGTTCCCAGGCTTGGCGAGACCCCTAGTTTTTAGATGCCGGTGTCAGAAGTTACAAATCCCGGGACCAGCCCTACATTTACGAATATCCTCCGATAGAGTTTTTACTTTTCAACCAAGTGGAACACAGCAGGCAAGAGCTAGAGAAGATGATCTTCAGGGCAGATTTGAGCTTGAGGAAGATATCTCCTGATTACATTGTAGAAATGAAAAGCTTACTGCTGATGAAGTGATATGTGGAGACAACATGAAAGATGCAACCGTTTGCAGCATGAGTGGGTTGCAGATCATCAGGAGATTCGTCATGTTAGAGGTCCATAAAAAGACATTTCAAGCTTTTGCCAACGTCTTTGGACAGGGGTGCCCTGGGGAGGCTTGGAATGAGGGGACGTTGGATTGGTCCTTGATTATGATGTGATGTTAGTTGTAGGTTGTCATTCGCAGAGAGGGCCTGGGGAAGAAAGAATACTCAGGACCTTGGTCCTAGGCGATAAAAAGACTTAGGTAACTTAAGAATAAATTTAGTGTAACTTTACTAAGTTTATGATATCTTTTACTAAGTTTATTTTTAATAATATTCACGTCTGAGTTTTCTTGCCCCCCGAGGAGAGGGCATAGCTTCACACCATCACTTACTGACAAGTCGGAAATGTTTGCTCAAAGAGGACCTGTCAGCATTAGCCGAAGTCCCCAAATGCAGGTTCATGAACGAAGTCACAATCCCATCTCGCTTGGTTCGAAGGATGCATCCTTTTTGGGGCATTTGTCATATTATCTATCATTCCCTCCCATGATATGACTTTCAGTATAAATGCATAACTCTATCAATGTCATAACTATGACATAAAGCTGTATATATGAGCACAAAATATGCCAGTTTCACGAAGTGTTTCACCTAAAAACCGGGCCGGGAATAACAATATGTCTCTTACATCAGATAAGGATGGCGCGTAAGCTTTTTCCTTACCTTAATCTTAAAAAGGTGGAATACTGGAGAAGTTCCAAAACTGACGACCCACTAGAAGAGAAATGCTTCCAAGGACAATCAACTGCAGTAAAGCGCAGATCACGCATGTTACGATTGGCTTTTCGGACAGTTTCACACGTCCTGCCGATTGATTGGTTTGTTGATTGCGTCAGTGAGATCACAGTTAGAGGCCATTGGAGATGGCACATGCGCGAGTCAGCTGACCTCGCTTATCGGGGCGGGTTGACAAAGGCCGGAGGGCCAAGTTGTGAGCTTGCTGCTCAGCTTTGAGCAAACGGCACAGACTTGAAGAGCAAAGCCATCTTTCAAAGATTGCTCTATCTATATTAGGCATAGGTTTAGCGCCTGTGATAGGGTTGAGAGTCCAAAAAAGACTTCAGCCCCAACACGAAGGTAATGAGCAGAAATAAACATCCAAAAGCAATGTGCCTTTTATCTAATGCAGTAACAAGTGTCTGTATTGCGCGAGAAGATCTGGGCGGTGATGATGCAGAGGTTATCACGGCTTACAATATGTTGGAGTGGGATGCGTTCCTCTTTATAAGCCAAATCCTACCTCAAAGGTCCATGCCCCAGGGTAAGCAACCTTTAAAAACACCCATAGGATTATACGCGTATAAAACACTAAGCCAAGCCTCAGCTCCGAAAGCACACCGTCGCTTAGCGAGACCGCCCTAACACTGAAACGCGGGAACACCCAAATAGAGAAGCTCTCCCTGTTTCAAAACGGACATTACAAGGCCCAGCGTTTCCAATGTTTCCAAGCGCCATACAATCGACCAATTGCGCTGAACTCCTAGTTACAGGTGCGAATTCTTCCGCTAATAATATTTCGAGTCTTTCAACTCTGTTAAGCATATCTTGACGAAACATTAGCGGGGGTACGCGGGATGATTTTTCAAGATGCGAGAAGGGAGCTTGGCGTTGGTATTAAAACCAAGTGTTTGGTCGTGATCTGTGCAACTGTTCTTGGTTCAAACTACACTCGTTCTTTTTTTTCATTCGTTAGACATTGACTGTCACTACATTTCTTGTACCTTTTATTTTTCATCTTATCTGATTCTTTTATAATCTGCTAGACGCAAGATGTCTTCCTCCATTCTTTTCGCTGCCGGCCTTCTTGTCGGTGCCGCTCAGGCCTACACACAAGTCAACGTTGCGTCTCCCTTTATGCTCAAGAACATCGACCCCATTGTCTTTCCCGGCGAGTACAGCAAGTCTCATCTTCACTCGTTCTTCGGCTCTGATGCTGTTACTGTGAACACCAAGACGAGCGCGGAACTGCAAAAGGGCTGCACCAATGCCGAGAACCCCAACGATCTCTCGGTCTACTGGATTCCTACGCCGCTCTACACTGCTGATGGAACGAACTACGAACCCATCCCTGTCATGCGCTTCAGCGCGTATTACAACCTTGGCGAAACACCCGCTGAGGTTCCCATTCCTCAGAACTTGAAGATGGTCGCGGGTGATGCCACTGCTCAGACTAAAGCCGATATGCCAGCCGACGCCAAAGCGGAGTGGATGTGCGAAAGCGAGCCCATCCCCCTCGGCGCAAACGGTTTCCCAACCTCAACCTGCGCAACCCATCTCCAACAACTCCTCTATTTCCCCCAGTGCGTCAACGAACAAACCCTCGAAACAGCCTACAAGTCACGCGACTACGGCACCGCCAACTGGTGTCCCGAGGGCAGCAAGTCCATGCCCCAGCTGCGCTTCAGCATCCGCTACGATCTGCGCAAGGTCCTCCCCAACGGCTGGAGCGGCGAGGCTCCTTTCAAGCTTGCGTGCGGAAATGCATTCTGCTCACATGGTGATTTCATCAACGGCTGGACTGAGGAGGCAGCTAAGAACATGGTTGCTACGACGATGGAGAAGCAGAAGTTTAGTGCTGTTGAGGGTGCACTTGGGGCGCCTGATGCGGGACCGACTTGTGAAGCTAAGGATGCTGATCCGGAGAACGGTACTAGTGATTATAATGAGAGTATGGCTGTTATGAACAAGCGGGATGTTTCGGCTTGGGGATGGAAGTCCAAGGCTCGTGTTGTTCGTGCTTAGGTTGGTGGTTCGTGATTGGACTTGTCAAGCTACTAGCTCTAGTTGAGGTATATTGGCTATGGATAACATATCTTTCATAGCTTGTACATAGTTACTTGTGAATAAACCTGAGTCTTTTCCAACAACATATTATTACGTATATTGTTCATCGTTCTCGCGCAGGCGTTGAGGTTGGAACTCACTGGCAAGTGATGGTCCTGCAGTGAGTAATAAGAGTTTAAGCTACTATTGGTTATTCCTTAGCACCTGAGTTGTTATCCGATATCTTAGGCCATTCCTATCAATCCATTCCCGTTTTGTGTGGCAGCTCGGGATCTCTAGCCGCGTTCAACACGGGCGTTCTAAAATGGGTAGTTTTCCGCCCCTCGCCCAAATCAGTCCAACCCCTCCAAAAAGACGCCAATCAAGTGATAAAAGCATACCAATTGAATCCCCCTTCACTCTCACTCAAAGATCAAATACCTAAATCATAATTATTCTCACATAATTCATCATGCGCTCAAAACGAGTCATCTCAATCGTCACATGCCACGCAGAAGGCGAAGTCGGCGATGTCATCATCGGCGGCGTCCTCGACGTACCAGCCAAAACAATGCATGATAAGCTCACATACTACATGGCTGAGCGAGATGATCTTCGACGACTACTTCTCCAAGAACCTAGAGGACGCCTCGAGATGAGTGTTAATTTAATCGTCCCGCCTTGTAGGCCTGATGCAGATGCTGGCTTTCTTATCATGGCGCCGGGAGATTGGGTCCCCATGTCTGGATCGAATTGTGTCTGCACAACGACTGTTCTTCTCGAGACGGGCATCGTTCCCATGATTGAGCCTGTTAGTACTGTGAGGTTGGACACAGCTGCTGGATTGGTGGTTGCAACGGCGGAGTGTGAAAACGGGAAGTGCAGATCTGTGTCGTTTGACAACGTCCCGGCATTTGTTTATGCTCTCGATAAAGAAATTGACGTTCCTGGGCTGGGAACTGTGGTGGTGGATATTGCATATGGAGGACAGTGGTACGTGCTCGTCAAAGCAGAAGCGCTGGGTCTTCGTGTGGAAACAGTCAATGCAGATCGTCTCATTGATTTCGGCAAGAGATTGAAACAAGCAGTCTTGGCGAACTGCATGCCCACGCACCCTGAAAACCCAGCTATTTGCGGTATCAACAACGTCATCATCACTGAGCCTTTGGAAGACGGGCAAGAAGGCAAGACTGTTAAGCATACTGTTGTTGTCACACCAGGAAGACTGGATAGAAGTCCCTGCGGCACGGGAAGTTCGTCGCGTCTAGCTATTCTACATGCCAGGGGCCTTATCGAGGAGGGAGAGTCGGTCAAGTTTAGGAGTATCATTAATACGGAGTTTGTGGGGAGGATTAGAGGGACGACAAAGGTTGGGGAGTTGGATGCGGTGCTGCCGACTGTTAAGGGAAGGGCTTGGATTACGGGGGAGAAGAATGTTCATCTTGATCCGGAGGATCCTTTCCCTACTGGCTTTTTACTGTAGATAGAGAATTATGACACATATCAATTTGCGCTTCGTCTTTCAGTGTTATCTGTTATAGAATGGAGGGATAAAAGCAACGTCTTCTGCGATTTCTGTGAGTCTGACATTTAATCTTCTCTCACTAGAGTATTTCGCAGTTTTGAATCGCAGCCGGAAACTGGGGTATTTATACTCGCAAGTATCTCTGATTTTCATTAATTGAGGATAATGCGCAAAGAATTTCATGAGAAATGTTATTGGAAATAGCATGCTGAATAACAGTACTTGAGGTTAACCTCACAGCTTCGCCCGAGTCTTATCAGTGACCTTCTCAACAAGCTCAACGACCCCCTCAGCACACCCATAAGACCCCATATATCCCCATCCCGAATGCCCATAATTATGAATAACCCACGTCTCATCATCCAACCTCTCCTCCTCCAGCCTCAATCCCACCTTCCTGTAAGGTCTAAACCCGACACCATGCCGGATAACACTCAGCCCTGTAATTCCCTTCCCACCAGCAATGTCCGGACAAAGATCAACAATTCTCTGCATGATTCTATTCGCGGTATTCGGGTCAGGCTGCGGATCCCAGTTCCCAATCTGATACGTCCCGCCAATAACCGTACCACCGCCAGCCGCTCTCTGCATGGCATAGATCTCCTCACCGCTTTCATCAAGGGCGCTAGAACACATAAAGAGCGGCATGTTCTTAGGTGTTTCGTTACGAACGAGGACAATTTGACCTCGTGCAGGTGCAACAGTTGTGTCTTGCACGCCTCCGAGCTTAAGAGATCCAAGACCAGTGGCGTTGACAATGATGTTAGCCTTTTCACCAGTGTGGCTGAGATACTTGGCTTCATTGATGTGAGTGAGAATTGCGCGCTTTACGATGACGCCGTATTTGAGGCATTGGCCAAGAAGCCAGGGGAGGTAGATGGCGGTGTTGATGCAAACTCCTTGGTATTGGAAACCAGAGTCGTAGCCGGTTGCGACTTCGGATGGATGGTTGTTTCGGAAGTCGTTGAAGATTTCTTTGAACCAGGGGTTGTCGGCGTAGAAATGGGCCGAGAAGCCTGATTTGGCGGACTCTGTGTCTTTATTCCGACGAAGGACGTGTGTTGCTTAAGACGTCAGCTACTTCAGTCTCAATCATTATTACTAGAACTGACTCTGAAAATGAATACCGGCTTCAGGGGTCTCCTCAACAAGTTTCTTTAGAGCGATCCATGTTCTTCGTTCCCAGCGACTTGCGTCTTTAGGCGATAAGCTTGATTATGTTAACATACTGCCCTTGAAAATGATGCAGTGCTTGGCTTACGGAATGACATTGGCTCCGGCCCATGGTGAGGCATACTCGGCGTCGTAGTCACCGGGCATATGTTTCCCAACAACAGTGACTTTGTTACCCTCCTTGGCCAGCAGCAATGCTGAAGTGAGGCCAATTACACCAGCACTAGATATCGTTAGCTAAAGTTTCAGTTATTGAATGAATATCTTACCCGATAATAACAACGGTATTTGTCATCTTGAAAATTATGTAATTTAAAATATCCTTCGAGAAGACTACAAAGGTTATGATAATTGACCTGTAGCTTAGAGAACGCCGAATTTAAGTGATAGGTATTTATCCTGTTGCATTAGAACTCATCATTTATGATTGGTCACTTCGCGGATGCATGCCTATCTCGGCAGAGTGGAGCTAGCCACATGCGAACTGCTTCCTAAACAGTATCTGGGGGTAGACTCGTTATCTACAAGCACTAATTCAGTAAGGAGTGAACTCAAAAGATGTTCACCCTCGCGCTGGCTTGCCAAGTTCAACATGGAGAATTGTCGTGTGATTGATGTGAAGATCGCATGGTGTTCTAGACCCAGAACAAAGGAAGCAATTCCGAAGCAGTCGAGTGCAAGTGCCCCTACAATCATTTTAGCGCTCTCCATTCTTTAGCTACCCCAGCTTACCTTACTAACCTGTCAAAATGGCACTATGAATTACTACCCATGAGATATATGAACACTACTACTTCTCAGTAAAAACATAAGAAATTATGTATGCAAGGGAGAACATAACGAATTATCTTAATAAAAGATTGAGTGGAAAGGCCTAGCGGGCTACACCCTCCTCAAACGTAAATGGCCCTTTGTACGCGAATGGATGCTGTTCCGAACCATCAAAGTTCACCACAAAGTCAAGTCCCAAGCCTTCGGATGTCACATCAAATCCAACACAAGGATATAACTTCCCATAGTTAAACCTCTCGTCTGGTAATGGAAAGATATCACCTGCTCAAACATTAGCATAATATCTCATATGATTATAAGACAGTCACTTACCCATGTCCAACCGTTCCCCATTCTTTGTGCAGAAGCCTTGTCCTGTCTTCATATTCAAGCAAACCCCCACAATATCCTTTGAGCCGAAAGCCCCTTGTTCTCCGAAGTCAGGACTTGGAGAATCGCCAGAACCTGAATCAACGAACAGTAATCCATCATCACCATGATATGCCCATGATCTTTCGAACCAACCAGGCATATGATCCTCCTCGGTGTCCCATCCACAGAAACCAATTCCTAGACACCTTGAGAAATACTATCAGTTCAGTAACTCTCGACAAAAATGAATGAAACGTACCGACAAGGTGCCTCTGTCAGAATAGACACTTCGAAGTAGAAGTACTCACTTTTAACACTGATGCAATGATCACTGCGAAGACAAACCTTTGTGATATCCGCCTTCTCTTGAAGCACCATGACGCCTAAAAAGAGATTAGCTTCACCTCTCAAAAATGGAATATGGTACGCACGATGCACGTAAGTACAATTCGTATGATCTTCTGTGGGGCATGTAGAGATATCTACGGTCTGGGAAAACTGCTCTCCCACAAGTTTTACTGGCGTGGCAAGCGGAGAAATCCATGATACTTTTCCTTCCAGATAGTTGACGAGATTATTGAGTGTTCCTGTTCGGTTGAAGCTTTTGACGAAGTCCGCACATGACCAGCTATCTTTGTCGAAGCCGTTCTCATTTGCATTGTGAGATCTGAGTTCTGTCTTGAACCCCACATGATTGAACAAAGCGACCAACTCCAAAAGGCTTGAGAATAGTCTCCAAGACTTGTTTCTCAAGTTAGTTACTAACGATCGGAGTGGCGACTCCTTGTTGATCTCCTCGATCTCGTCAAGAAGCCACACTAGGAACTCATCGAGTAGATTCGTGTCAGTAACGCTCCGAAGTATATCGGATACGATCGAGCTGAATGTGTCGTTGGATGGTAGAGAGACAATCGTTTTGACGTATTTGATCCTTTCTCCGAATGAAGTCCTCCTGTCCAGCAAAAGTTTCTGCACGTAGTCCGGTTTCTCCTTTTTGATGGCGAGGTATACAGGTGTCATTCCATAAGTGTCCTCCAAGCCAGGTTCCACACAGTCTTGTTCAAGGAGAAGTACCAAGCATTTTGGATTTGACGAATTCGTTGCAAAGTGTAGTGGAGTGTGGTCATACCATCCTGTAGCCCTTTGGTTCAACACTTGAGGTTTGATGTCGGGTTTGTTTTCGAGATGAACTATCAACTGCTTGACAATTTTGCTATAGCCGTTTTCGCACGCCCAAGAAATAGGCGGCTGGTCCCATATCCCACCTTTGTCAATCAGTTCAGGCCACTTGCCTAGAACTTTTGGAACAACTCGAAACAGGCCTTGCTGACAAGCCGCAACCAAAGGAGAGTTTCTCCCATCAACAAAGGGACTAACTTGTTTCTGTTCAAGCTTCAATAGATATATCGCGATCTCTTCATGTCTCTGGGAAATGGCCATTTCTAACGCGGTATCTCCATCTGAGTCCACGTCTTCCAATAGGCCAGAATTCCCGCGTATCAGGAACTCCACCATACCCATGAGACCACGCCTCGCGGATAGATGTAACGACATCACGCCCTGAGAATCTCTTATGGTTGGATCAGCTCCGAAAGTGCTCACGAGTGACTTGGCCATGGTCTCTTTTGAAGCATCAAGTGCATAATGAAGAGGTGTTCGACCACTCTGATCGCGAGCGTTGACGTTGAAGTGTTTATCACACAGTGCGGCAATGGTACCTATGTCTTCAATTTCGACCGCAATATGCAACAGGGTCTTCCGATGCTGGTACTCAGTGTCTGGCTTTGGTGAGAACTTCAGGAATATTGCGCGATCTTCCTTACTCAGTTCTTCTGCGTTGTCATGGTCATTGCGGACCGGAACCCCTTTGCTTTGCTCTTCGTCCTGTCTTAGAGACTGCTTCGTTTGCCTAGATTCCAGAAAATAGTCAATAGGAGACTTTTCAAAGTCATCAAATTGATCAGACCGTGCTCCCATCTTCAAGAGCTCGACAATCACGTTGTCATATCCGTACTTGCATGCAAGATGAAGTGCTTGTCGATGCCACAAGTCTTTTTTTAAAACCAGTTCTTGATCTCGCATGGTGTCTCCAAGTTTTTCGCTCAAGCGCTTCATCGCGGAGAGAGCTCCAGTCTTTGAGAGCAAATGTAATGGAGTCATGCCATCTTGACCACTTTGGTAGATACCATACTTGACACTGTGTACAGGTTGACGGGCTAAGAGACGATCGAAGGAAGATGTATCCCGGTCTAAGATAGCCGCAGTGGTATGCATGATGTTTCTGTCGAATGCATCCTTTAGACCAAGGAGCCATTCTGAGTTATCTTTGGATCTTATAGACTTAGAATAAATATCATGGCTGTGGCAATAGACTCGAGCAACAGAGCCATAGTGAAGTGGGCTCCAGCCGAATACGTCGAGCTGAGCTGGAATTTCTGAAACACTTATTAATAACTCAAATATGTCTGGAAGGAAGATTTGATAGGCAAACCTTTTTCTTTTTCAGACATTTTCTGCATGGTGACTCTCCGCGCCTGTTCGTAAGAGTGTTAGACCACTTGTAAGTAACCCTGGACTAACATTATAGAATACCTTCCTCCTCGTGAGAGGTAATAATAAGTCGAATTGCGGCTTAGAAAAGCCCAAATCTTCAATGGAAAAATCTTCATCCAAGAATTTATCGTCTCCATCCTCAGATATATAGGTTTCAAGACGGTCTCCCTGAGCTTTCAATGTCTTGAGACAGTCTGTCACTCCGGGTAGTTTTGGGAACTGACAAAATATCCTTGCGAAAGCCTCACAGCGATGTTGAAGATGGTAGAATGGAATGATCTTTTCCATAAAAGTACTTAGTTTAGGCGAGACAAGCTTGGTGACAATCTCAAGAAGCTCTGAATTGAGTTCCTGTGACGGCTTTGTCTTTTCATCGTATGGCTCATAAGCAAGTAAGATGAAGTCCATCGCGGAAATGATGGCGGCAGCAGTAAGCTTTTCTATGCCTTTGCCGCTAGGTTCTTTAACACGTTGAAGGAGTTTCGTGTGACACATGGCCACTTCCATCCACCCATGACCGGACTTGATCCGGGGCATAAGCTTAAGTATCTCCTGGTTAGGTAAGAGGCCACTATAGCTGAATGCTGGTATTATGCAAAGCAGAATCTCATTCATGCTTCCGAGACCATAGGTTTCCATTTGACGAATACTCTTGCTGAGTTGTCGATGGCGAAGTCTGGGTCGGAGCCACAACTGGTCAAAAGACTGCGAATCGAATGTGTGAACACCTTCAATTTCGACTTGGCGAATGCCATCGACGTCCTTTTGAAGGAGACCCTTGGGTAAGAGTTTGACTACTGTCCAGATGAAGCTCGTAAAGAGATGCTGTGCCAATATACAGGGCAGACGACCTGTTGAGCTGATACCGAACTCAACAACATCAACTATAACAGTCAGCGTGGCTTGAACTCAGATCTTTGTTGTTTCGATCTACTCACCTTTTTCAGATTCACCCTTTTCAGGTTCACCCTTTTCAGGTTCACCTTTTTCTCTAATGACTAGATCTACATCCTTGCTCCAATGCTCGCTTTTCTGGTTGCTGGTGTCTTGTCCATCCTTAGTCGTGTTTCGAATTCTCGGATCGCATTGATCAGCGATGATGCCATCAATCCACCAGGAGATGTCCCTCTTGAGCACTTCGTCTTTCAAGTTGTCACCAATAAGGCGACCATATTTGTAGGTCAAGTCATGTCCAGACTGGGTGCGTCTCCAGTCATCGGAAGGATCGGGTTCCTTGTCTTTGTCCGACTGTTCTTTGTCCAGCCTCTTCGCTTCGATATCAGCCATCCATAGAGACAATGCCGCATCAATCTTCCCAAGATCTGCCTTCCAATTTCCTTGTGAGCCTCTTTTCACCGAGATTTGTATGCGGTTTTCTTGCATGGGCTTCCCTTCCTCTGACCGCCTTGTTGTTTTGATCTGCCAATTCAAGACTCGAAGTTGGACCTTATCGCCATCATCCTTCATAGTGTGAGAGAAGGTATCCATGAAATGTTCAATAGATTGTGCCAGGGCCCTAGCACTATCGGATGACCTTGAATTCCATCTGCATAAATTACTTAGGCGTTCTCGTACACGAAGTAGTTGTTGGCTCGATGGTTGAGGAGTAGGGTCACGAATTGATGCTTCAGGTTCAGGGCGTCGCGAAGCAGCCGTGACCGAGTTTTCAGCAGAATCTGCAGGAACTGCCTCTGGAGACGAAACATTGACAGAGTCCTGTGATCTGTCAAGCAAGATGTCCCCTGTCTTTGAGCCTGGAGTGTTGATGTACCAACGGAAGAATTTTGTTGGTCGGAAGGGCTTTTCATTTTCCTCTTCCTTTTTTCGCAATTTTCGCAATTTAAAGTTTCGGAAGTTTGGATTAAAGGTGATATTCTTTGCAAGGAAATCAAGCTCATATCCAGCAAGTGCAAGGCTGTTTACAGGCAAACGTCCCAGTCGTCGGCGGATCCGAGCCCTGATGAGAGCCATGAGAATAATAGCTCCTAGCTGAGCAATCGAACATGGAAACGCAAGGCCACGGAGGCCCATAAATTGAGCGACAAATCCGATGCCCGCTGAACCAGCGGCGACCAAGGTTACCAGTTGCCAGAACTCCTGAGAGATTATTAATCTCAACGTGAATGACAAAGAGAAAAAGAAATAGCTCACCTCTTCTGTTCTGGCTCGTGGGCTATCATTAGGGGATTTTCGTCTCGAGGTGATGACCCGACGTTTTCGACCTGCCAAGATGACATAACCTCTGAAGGTTTGGTCATTCACAGTCTGGTGCTGCTGCACCCATAGCAATGAGAATAGCTTGTCTTCCTCACTCTTGTCGACAGTTTCTAGAGAGTGCTCAACTGTACTGCGTTCCACAATGAATGAACAAAGACCAGTACCGACAGAGAGCATAACTGTGCCAACAACATAACATGGAAAGCCATAAGCCTTGGTTTCCAACAGGCTATGGGAGGTGGGACTCAGATAAAATGTTATGACTGCGGCAATCACAATGAGACCAAGTTGTAGAATGACCCCAAGAATAGCTGCTAGGAAGATTTCTTGACCCTTTCTCAGTCCTGAATGGTCGGAATAATCCGATGAAAGGTTCAGTTGAAGATTCGACGATCCTACGGGCGGCTGAGATCTGATAGCTTCACTAGGAATTCTTTTCCTTTCTGTTGGGTCGGTGTTCCTGTTAACAGTGGTCTCAGGGGTTGCAGCCGATGTTGGCCCTAATTCCACATCTAAACCGGTCTGGTTAGGCTCATTTCTGCTCGAACTGTGACGAAGCTCCTGCACAACCATGAATAAACCACTGATGGCAGAACGGATCTGGGAGCTGGCCTTGAGAAATTGACTCCAAAGATTTCTTAAAATCTCCAAAGCTTTGCGCACAGTTGTAGAGTGTTCCTGAATCCAGGCTGTGCTTTTGCTTTTGTAGTCTATATACCCAAGGGTTAGCGACGCCGAGATGGGGATGGGTTTTCATACGCTTGCACTCCATCAGTTTACACGTATCTGAAGCTGCGCTTTCAAAAGATTCGATACCACATGACTTATCATGCTCGGGTTCGGTACCTATGGGATTCTTATCGAAGTCTGCGTACTGTTCTTCTATTTCCTTATACTTGGTAGGAAAGATCAGAAACTCCGTTATGCCAGGCTTTCCCATGGCCCTGACAATGGAATTCCCATTAAACAATTCACAGACTTCCCCTGATGTTGAAGACATAAGCTCAATCTCGGCGAGTGCTCTGTTTTCACGGGCACGCCCGATAAAGGCCCTTACGACTGGAGACCCTTGTACACGAATAGCGGCAGTGATGGCAGTCAAGATACCTAAATCTGTGAGTAAAAAGTATCACCCGTAGACGGAATTCATGCAAAAATTAGGCTTCTCCCTCATAGGACCGCAGACATACCAAGAGGTACCATGGCAAACACGATGTGGTCAATCCACGTCAGACTCTCGCTCATAAACTGTCTTGCAAACTGATCGCCGAAAAGAGCAATAACCCTAGATAAGAATTCTATCAGTCGAGAAATTTGGAACTATCATAGGAGAACTTACGGTGCAATATCGGAAAAGAGGTTAAAAGCAAATTCTGTATCATCGGCTGTAGCGGCAGTAGCCGCCAGAAGGCTCACGATGAGAAAACGAGATCCCATGGTGGAATTCATAGCGTTGAATAGCATAGTCTCAAATAAATGCTGGAAAATTGGGTAGAGTAGAGGGGAGGTTTCATGGAGGGCCAGACATTATGAGATCGACATAGCTTTTGTCAAAATACAATCTCCCCTCGGAGCCTTACAGACAACCGCACAAATCACTGTGCCTTTGAAGCGCAGCGCCTTAAGTCCGAGACCCATGTCGCTATCACCCGTGAGAAGTAGGCAACCTGACAACACATTTGATCAGAACATATAGAAGACATTGATGATTGGGGTCTTGGGGTGAAATGTGGATACAATGACGCTCAATATTGAGCGGCCTCATACAGGCCACTTTCCTGAAGAGTCAACGATGGACATTGCCAAGCCGGAGCCTGCTTTTCAGCTGCCCAGGGTGCTTAGTATCGGTCAGACGACAGCCAATACGGAACTGATCCGGGGCGGAAGAAATGCCGTGATTATGCGCGTTGGTAGTAGAATGCATGCACCAAGACTGTTTCTGAATACAGCAACGAATAGGTGTGCCAGAGTGTCCTATGAGGATGCGGCTGCAGTAGTCATCGGCCAATATTGTGTCACCCACGGAATTTCTTTCGCCCTGCCCAGCCCAGCCCAGCCAGACCATTCTGAGCTGACTCAGGCGACTCTAATAAAACATATCAGGCTCATGATAATTGAAAACAAGATAGAGTAGGATCTAATTACAAAAAAGACAAGGGTTGCTAAAATCTCCTAATAATTATAAATTATTTAGTTAGCTTATTCGATCCTTGAGCTGTTAAGTAATATGATGGCTTATAGTTACACGATTCTGCAGAGTCTAGGCCCAAGGCGACGTGTCAAATAAGTACCTAGTCTAATGGCTATCAATTCCACACTAAACTGATCCCAGACTCGTCTAGATCTTCACAATTGCTTTTGAATAAATGTCCAAGGGTTTCTTGCCGCCCCTTGCCGGGATAATGGAAGCCTTTCCAAGATAAGGGTAGTCAGCTGCAATGCAAGGTATCCCGCCAATGAATGTGTGTCCCGTCAAAGTCCGCAGTTCACCGCTCTCTCTCTCCACTTCAGCGCCCTTCACCTTTGCGTCGACTTGAGCTATTGGGTCGGCTTTTGAGATGGCTACAACACCGAGATACAGCATCGAAGATGTTCTCACCAACATTCGGAGCGATAATCACAATGCACGATTTTCCATCCGCCGGAATGGAAGGGTATTCTACATCACGATCTCACCGACCAATTTTACCAACTCTCCCAACATGACTGAGAAGTACATGGCATATCTCCAAGTCCTCAAGTCACGCGAAGAGGTTATCGGTGATATCTATGATACCGACGTCTACGAATGGGTCATGACCCCGTTTAAGCCACTGCTGGTTGAGCTTGCGCCTCCACCAGAATGTGATCCCAAAGACATCAGAATCACCCTGGAAGGGCACCAATTTCCAGAGTTCTTTGTCTTTGAACTACACATCATCGACGAGAAGCTATGTCCTCGACGTGTTGCAGCGGAGGAGTCCCCTGTACGTCCTTCTTTTCTATGCTTTGACGATGACTTTCTCGATGACTTGGAGACTTGGACTGCCTTCTACGATCCTGCTGGAATAGTTTTAAGCTTCGACAATCCCGAAGATGCACTATTTAAGCTGCCAAGTAAAGTTCTCATCGACAACTGTAAGACCGAATGCTTCTTCAAGCCGTGCTACTCCGGCGTTCAGACTAAACGCGAACTCCAGACGTATAAAACGATTCAAGCAGCTGGTTTGGATTCGCAGTTTAACCTGTGTCACGTTTACGGCATTGTCTTTGACGAGTATGAATTTATCCTTGGGGTTTTGTTAACTCATATTGATACGCGAGGTTGTCCGTTGTCAACTAAGATTGCTCCCGGGGAACCAGATGATCCTCCACGTGAAGTGAGGCAACGATGGATGGACCAGATTGAGGCTGCTGTTTCTGGTTTGCATAGCGCCAGCATAGTCTGGGGAGATATCAAGGCAGAGAATGTCTTGATAGATCAGGACAATAATGCGTGGGTCACAGATTTCGGTGGAGGCTATACTCGGGGCTGGGTTGATAAAGAGGTAGCGGAGACCATGGAAGGAGATCGGATGGGGATGGCGAGGCTAAGAGAGTTTATCTTTCCAGTTGCACCAAATGCGGATCTATAACTCAAGTTCCTACTGGATCCCGAGGATCGTAGAGGGGTATACGGCCTGTAAGCAACTTCAATGCTCTGACAAAGGCTTCAACGCGGTTTGTATCCGTATCGTCAACCACCGTCCCACACAAAGGCAACATTTTAACTTGGAATGGAAATTAGTTCTTTCTTCAGTACCTAGTCAGCCACTACAGCCTCCCATATTCCTTTCGCATAATCATTCTCAGAAAAGTCCAACGGCCATGCAATGTTCAACAGCACCCTCCTTGCATCCTCCCACTTCTCCAATCGCATATCTCGACTCTGTTCCTTTACAGTCGTTTCGAAAACCGGCCTTAGGCCAGGTTCTCGTTCCATATCCCCTAGCTTCTCATGGAAGTAAATGCTCATCAATCCTAGAAACGACTCCCAGAATAAGAGTTCTGCGATCTCTAGCGTATTTGTCTTCTGAAGAGCAAAAGTCAGATCACGCTGGAATATCCTCATGCTACAGAGGTATATCTCCTTTGTGAAAGGGCGCCAGAGAACAACTACTTGCTCAAGAAATAACTCTGCTGCGATGACCAATCCGCACCATGAAGTCTTTTGCTCAGTCTCTAAAATCTCTTCATGTTGATGGTCGGTAGATGTAATTGAGGTTTGGTGCGACTCTAGAACTGCGTCGTAAACTCGAGCAGCTGCACCAGTTCTCCAGAAGTCATCGTGTATCTTTTGAGCTTCGGTGAGATTGTAGAATTCGTCGGTGACTTGACGAAGACTGTTCACTATTGACGCGCTGTAGACGTCAGAGAGCCTTGCGCCGATGTCAGGGAGTATAAAGAATGTTGAGAAGAGGCGGATGGCTTTGAGTTTGAGACAGTGTAGGTACTGGCCCTCCGACTTGTACCATTTGTGCATGAGGCGCATGGGATGGGAGACTGAGAGGTTGTTCTTGTCTTCGGTTGAGTCTTCGGCGCGGAGGATGCCATGGAGAACGGTCTGTACTCCGTGAATGAATGTGGAGGTTCTAGGACGTTAGCTGACACCAGGGTTAGTCTCAGTGACAAAAACTCACAATACAAAATAGCGATCAGAGAGCTCTTGGTCACGAGACTTGCCATTGCTATTCGACGGGTTTGTTGTCTGGCATGGCAGAGCGTAGATGACGTTTAAGTGCTTTTCTGCCATTTGCATGTTACCACTGCAGAACTAATAGTGGCTTAGTACATCTGAAACACTGAGCGACGTTCACCTGCATACCTCTGTATATGCCAAGGTGGCGATCTGTTTGGTGATGGCAGCTGAGAGCGTGAGATCTCCACTAGAAAGCCATTTTTTCACCAATCGCACGGTCTCAATTCTATGAAAGAGGAATGTATGCTCAAATGCTTCGAGGCTACCGACCTTGAATGTGAAATGAGTAGCTGCCATCAAAATCGCATTGCGGAGGGCTTCAGGGTCTGATATGGTATACGGCATGCTACAAATGTTAGCATTGGTTAGTGAGACGAGCTTTTTAGACGTACCAATCCTTGTTATTATTTGTGACAGATGTGACAAGGGTTTCATCGTAGACAAAAGGCCTTTTAGTAATCGATCGTTGCGTATGGATGATGAGAACCTACAGTAATTGAAGAGTTCATGTGATTTGAGGGGCATGTCAATGGCCACACAGTCCAGCGTCGTTGCAGAGCTCGACAAAACAAGCTGACGGACCAGAGCCTGGGTGTTGGGCACCTCGGGTCCCTTGGAAGAACTCGGAGCCTCCCAGGGAACATGCTCCCACGGCTGAGTCGTCCCAGCCTTCTCCAGCGCCCGTCTCTCCCTCAGCGGTATCTTGACAGGTGGATATTCGCACGTTCTCTTACTATTAACGCAGTTCTCGCTGCCAATTTGCACAGTCAGCCTTTTTCTCCCGAAACAGCCTGGCTTTCTTTTGGGGCTGGGGGGATCTCTCACCATGTGGGACGCTCCTCGCCACACCGCACCCTGCGACTACGGCACTCTAAGCAGCCAGTGCGGCTTCGCGTGTGGGCGCGCCGCTGTCGGACTTTTCCTTTGCCCTTTGTTTCGTCAGTGGCGTGACCGGCCATGGCTTGTGTGTGGTTTATTAATCTGCTTATCCGTTTCAGTGAGGAGATGGGAAGAATGGATGGAGGAGATCCATATTACGCGTGTCTCGTAAGCACTAGACAGGGTTGTTGATAGGTGGGGATGTTTGGGCCAAGGCCTGCTGTTAGGATGCGACTTGCGTGATCCAGGCCGGGATGTTGCTTTGGAAGTGTAAGCCGTGGGGAAATACCTCGTCTAAATGTCTGGAAGCGTTGAATGGGGTATTGCAGTAACATCAGCCTCGAAAGATGGAGCCTGTTTGGGATATTTTGGCGAACATGGCTTTCTTTGTTTCTTGTTCGTACCCACGGAGTATCTTATTAGAAAACTGGTTGACAAAAGATGATAGCTAGTAGGGTCTCAAAGTTTTTCTACTTTCATAGCATTGAAATCCTATGGTGATAGCAAAACTGTTTATATGCATAACTGCTAAGCATGGCTGGAATACGCAGTGTAATAAAAGTCAAACTGTTCTATAAATACAAAGAACTATACTAACCAGAACATCAATTTATCCTCTCAACCATACTGCTATAAACACTCTCCCAATACCGGGACATAACAGATCTTTCAAACCTCCTTCTGAGTCTCCCTTTTCCTCCGTGAATCTCCCACAATCTGCTGGAGTTCGGCTCGTATCTCCGCACACCTCCTCTCAAATTCCTCAATTAGTTTCTCTGACCGCGAATCATCTTTTGTCGAATTCTCCGTCGTCTCGTCTTTCACTTGCGATTCACGGCCCGAGATCCTCTCCGCCAGCCATAGGCTCTCAGCAGCAGCCACAAACTCATCGTAGTTTACCTTGTCCCATTTCGGTAGTAGCTTTGAGTCTAGCCAGTGGCGGTAACGTACCTCGACGAAAGTAACCCACTCAGAATCATACCATTTTCCATTTCTCCGCTGGAACAACTTCCATGTCCAGTGCTTCATCCAAGGATGAGATAGATTGGCCCTGTGCTTCGGACTTTGCATCTTGTAGTCATGCCACACCATCCATGGATTCCAATCAGCCTCGACGATAAAGGAGTGAAGTCGTTGACGGCGTTCTGTATCGCGCTTCAGCCCGAGCAACAAATCGTTCGCCAGGAAATTCTCATCTCTCGAAAACGGATGCAGGGTGTTGCATAGTGTCTCCCAGTATTCCTTTCCGTCGTTTTCCCCATCAATGAGTTTGAAATCGAGGGGATTGTCACGCAAGGCTGCGACAATGCTCTGCAATGCTACCACCTCGCTTGAGGTAACAGCCTCATACTCGATAAGGACCTGGATCTTTCTCTCGAGTATACTAGCTGCCTCGCCTTGATATGATTCTTTCCAACCAGTTGATTGATCTGCAATGTCGAGGAATAGACCCCAGAGCAAATTGCCGAGGTTTGTGCTCTGAGACCAGCACTGGGTATGCATCCACTTTCCCACCCAACGTCATATTTCAGATGGGCAGAGGTAACGAGCGGTTGCTAATTTTACCCCATGACTCTCGTACCCCTTTAGAAGTAGCTCAAGGAATGATGTGGGACAGTGAGACCTTAGAGCCACGTCTATTGGCTTACGTATCAGGTCTGGTTTGCTCTTTTGGTCATTGCGCGTGATGTGATACCTGTGAAGGTTCATGTTGTATGGCAGAGCGTATCCATGCTTGTGTAGTGTAGAAATTATCTCATAGATCCCCTCTACGCGAATCATGTCAGGCGCTTTGTCCAAGGTCAATCAGGAGCTCGGGCATATGTCCACACTGACGATTGTCCAGATACCAAACTTGATCCTTCTGTTCGTTTGCTTCGTATCCCTTGCTTAAGAGCCATCTAATCGCTTTGATACACTTGTCAACAGGTACAGAGCCAATTGCAAGGCATTCAAGTACATCGTCAATGGGCCTGTGATGCTTGTGAGCCCTGTCGGACAGGCATTGGCAGGAGACTTTCCACTCTAGATGCAAAGGTAGCTTTGCCATTTGATAGCATCGCTCCATTACTTCCATGTCCGCGCACCTGAGGGCGGAGTGAAAGACAGCGAAGTTGTCGGCACAATAATATGCTTGACCTAGCTCGCGAACATTTACCCCAGAGCTTTCTTCCCAGCTCTGGAGGCCATTAAGCGATAGAACTTGGGCCTGATTATCCTTCCCAGGCTCACCTGAGATGTTTGGCAGAGCTTCAACGGGGAGGGAAGCCTGACTTCCCTCTTACTGAGCCGGCTTTTCTTGGTGTTGAGGTCGTGAAGAAGTCATCTGTTTGGATGAAGAAGAAAGTGGAAGGTCCTCGATATGGTGGTTCGACATGTTTACTTTCTGTGATTTCGTGCGAAAATGCGTGTTATGGTGTATGGTGTATATTGTGGTTTGTAGTAAATACTTGATACTGATAGAAAGGTGTATAGCTTAGGGATAATATTGCCGACATTTATACACAACGTGAACCTGTTCGATATGTCCAATTCTTGAATTTGGTACTTGTGTACCACAGAACAATCCTGATATCGAAATGCTAGGTGCTTTCTATTACTGCAATGTTAAGCTGAAGTCGAATTTACTTACTATTCATAAAATAATAGGGCATGTGTTCTTTTGTCCCTAGCCTTTTGCACTTTCAATGAACGTGGGAACATCTCAACGGACAGTTGATCGATAGCATCTGTTGTACTCAGGCCCTTCTTTGGCAACAACGAGACCAAAGGATCAAAAACCTGAGCAGTACTCCATGTACTTTATTACAAATGCCAATTATGAACAGGTACCTTATAAAGGCCAGGGCTCGATCTTTGGGGCCATTTGAACAAAGGAAGCAATCCTAGAATTCGGCCATCAGCTTGTGATATTCTCGTATCAATTTTCATCGCTATCAAGTAACCTGAAGTTCTATAACATCGTCCAGGCCTCTAAATCGAAGTCTCAAATCTTTTAGCTATAGTAACGCTTATTTGCATGTAACGACAGGTGTCAACAAGAACGTAGAGGCAAGTAGTCTCAAGCGAACATGTCACTATATCTATTTTATCCGTGGAAGCTGGCTGATCTCTGACTTATTTGATTGTCGAACTCCTAGGACTTTCATAGTAGAAACATTCACTAGAGACCGTACAGTAATTAAATGACGGCGACTATTGGTGACAACCTCATATAGGAAACTTATCAAAGGCGGGAAAAGGCACTCTCTGAAATCGAAAAGATAATATCTATAATGGACCAGCACTCGAAGCCTATAACTAATATCATCCGTGACACCCAGTCGACAAATCTTCTAACCTTGCTTCCAAATTGAACCTCGCCTCTCCAAGACTATTGAGTCAGCCTCCTGGGGTTAAATACTTACCCCCTGAGTCCTGACAGCGAATGACGAAGTTTGACCCTCAGGTACTCTTTCTCCACTAAGGCCACGTACTCTTCAAATGTCACAGGCTGCCATTTGGGCAGAATGAGAAGACAAAGTTCAGGATTCTGAAAGCGGTCCCACATGCGGTCATACCACATCCCTGTCTCATTCTGTCTCAGATCCCACCCGTCCTCTTGCATCCAGGAAAACGACATATCGGCCCTGAACTTAGGATTCTGTAGCTGATAGTTATACCATAAGTTCCATGGGTCCCACCGCTTTACCAGGGTAAAGCTATGGAGAGGCGAGTGAGTATCTCTTGGTAGGTCAAGATGGCATGCCGAGCGGCTTACAGCTTCACATAGCCTGAGCCAACATGCCTTCCCGTCACGCTCCTCATCAAACCCCCCAAGTCTTTGAGCATCTGAGGTGATACCTTCCAGGGCTTCCAGTATGCACTGCAAAGCGAGCAGCTCATCGGAGTCGACTGCCTCGTAATCCACCAGTAGCTGGACTTTTTCTTGGAATCCATGGGTAACTTCGCCCAAGTACGATTCCTTCCAGATCATTGAAGCATCCATGAGTCCTAGAAACAAACCCCATGCCACATTCCCTATGTTAGTTATATGACGCCACCAGCCATTTACGCGAGGCCAGCTTTCACCTGCCCAACTTTCGACTTGGAAGGGTCGTGTGTTGCATGCGGCCTTGATAGATAATCCGCGCCGTTTATATTCCTCCAGCATGATTCCAAGGAAGTATTCGGGGCAGTGCGGTCGTAAAGCCACATCAAAGGGCGTATAGGCCAGGCGCTTGACCTCTCTTTCATCAAGATAGAGCTCCACGTGTGCTTTCTCGTTTACCTGGTAAAGTAAGCAGAATCCATAGCTCCGTAAGGCTTCAATCATCTCGATAATCTCTTTTGTTCGAGCTCTGTCAGTATTCTGGCCCAAAAAAAGTGACCAAAAGCTCCGGTATATGATGGTAATCGTCCAAGCAATGATCCTTGTGCCATGGCTGGTCCGTCGGGTCAAATCCTTTTGTGTCTTCATCGAGCAACCATTTCAATGCGTCTAGGGACTTATCTATGGGGAAAGTCCGAAAGAGCCGTAAATAAAGCACTTTAAAAGAGAATCAAGAGGACTGTGCTTCTCATGTGGCAGTTCCGAAGGACATGTGCAGCCGTGGGGAAGTTGCGTCACCGTACGGGGTACAGCTCGGAATTGAATGCATCTTTGGATAACCTCCAGGTCTCTATGTGCAACAGCAGAGTGAAAGACGGCGAGGTCATCGGCGAAGTAGTAGATCGGGCGAATGAGATGGAAGAGTCTGGAGCAGCTTAGTGCCAAGCGCTTGAGATCTTTGTAAGGTATAGTCCCTCCATCTCCACCGGACTCGCCAGTGATCTGGAGAAGGATTTCGGTAGGGAGTAGAAGCAGTCGTCCTCGTTGTTGAGGTCTTGAAGGGCTCATCTCCACAGATGGATAAGTGAGGACATCTTCAAGTTTCTGGTTTGACATATTTGCGTTATGCAATTGTGTGAGTTTATGTTAAAGTTTTGTTGTAGTTCTTATCGTAAAAAAGTGCTAGATTGATCATAACTTATTGTTCTTGGGTGAATGTGACCTGTACTTATACTCAAGTGGAATCAGCTTTGCTGGATCCAATCTCATACATGATAATTCGGTGTCCAGATACAAAGCAAGCGTACCCGGGCCAACCCTTTCATGACTCGCTGTTCATAAGAGGAAAGCGCACTTTTCATTGTTTTCCGGTCTCCCTTTCTTTCAGCTTTCATGACTCAAGGCTCATGAAAGAGCAGGGATCTTTGCTTGTCTTCAATCAAATTGTCTTCTGGTCTACGGAGGCAAACGATGTCTACGCAGATGAGTGGAAACAACGGTAGTAATGTTAACAAAGGACCCGAATCTCGAGTAAATTGCTCTAAGTTAGTATTTTGAACAAATTTTGATTCAAAGCACGGGATATCCGAGGCCAAGTCTGGCATGCAGCAAAGCCGGACTCGTGTCTTTGTCATTCATGCAAGTCTTAACAAAGCACCCGTCTAAGCCTCAACAGTAACATTGATCTTGGAGTCGCCCTGAACAGACATATTCTAGACAAGCTATCATATAATTTAGCACTGTATTATCTCGTTTGTTATTACTTGTATTCCATTAGCCTGAGTTAGGGTTCCGAACGTAATGCTACGAATGTTAACTGCAAACTCATGATTAAGGCAAGGGGGACTAATGAGCTTTCAATCTTACATAGTGGAGAAAATAAATTGTCTAGATTATATTGCATGATTATTTTATGGCAAACCAGTATAGCGTGTAAAGCGGGTTTATGAGCTGGGTACTGATGTTACCAAGAGAGCGAAACGGTATGTTTCAGTATTGATTTTCTACAGTGAAGTTTCGAAATGAGACTGCGTTCAGTGTTGTTCTCATCATTTCAGAAGAGCATCGGTTTTGCTGCAAACTCAATACACAGTTCTAATTCCCTTTGTCCATCTGCAGTTGAGACTTGTGGCTGTATTGAAACTTGCCAGTGACTAAGTACTGAACCATTGCGCAGTTGTATTATCTGGGAATTGCGGGAAGGATGTTGATGAACATGTTGTTGCGCTCATGCTCCAAGGAGGAACAGGAGTCTTTGCTTTTGCTTTTCATGTTTTAGCTTGGTGTTTCTTCGTAAGAAACTGAGTGGCGCTTATTGATCCATCCAGGGCTCCCTGCTCATTTGACCAATGATGCTGTTTACCAAAGCTTGGCTATCTCAATCGCGATCGAACCAATCAGCCTTTTTAGATCAGGGCAGTTCGCACGATAATGCAGGCTGGATCAGCAGCTTATTTGGACAGAGTATATCATTAAGGAGGTAGGGGTCCAAAATAGGTCAGCCCTCATGTTCCGAATAGGACTGCCTGCTTACGCTTTGATCTAGGACTTTCATGTGGTAACTAAATATGGTAGTCTTCTAGAAGCGGCGTTGCTGAGATTTCAGCTATTGATCTTTAGCGTGGCATCACTTGATTGTTCTTTCCTGTCTCATAATTTCTTTAGGTTGACTCATTCTGGTGGACAATATGTCTATTCTTAACCTTGATGTCATTAGTTCCATTAGGAGGCAACTTTTCATGATGTATCAAATTCGTTGCCCCTGTACCTGAGTGTTTTCATACTGTGAAGGCTGACCAGCACGCTTATCTCTTCTTCTCATTGGAGCAGGCTACCAGGTTCCCAAGCTATGACTCTGCCATGGACCGTGAGAACCTCAGAGAACAGTATCGGGCGCGTTTCAATCCGCTAGCCATGCTGGCCATGAGGGTTGGCCATTCCTTCGTACGTAAGCTGTGAATTCTATCATAAATACCTGATCCTTTCCAACATTCTCTGATCCTCCTCTGCTTCAAGTTCTGAACATTCCCTTGTCCCTTTTCACTTCAACAACTCCTTGACATCTTTGCTGGTCAAAAGGTCGTCTCTATTTGCACATAAATCTTTTAATACGCCACCGACTCTACATTGCCTCATTGCTTGATTTTGCCCGTCATTACCATGGCTGCGCCGGCTGGACCCTTTGTGACCGAAGTAGACCTACTCAACGGTCTTTTGGTCATTTTCAACAATGCCGCCCTTTTCACTTGCCCTCGCAATGACTGCAAGCTCACGAGAAGCTCTGTCGACTACTTCGCAGCCAGTTCTGACAACGTCAACGCCACAAGCATCTCTGGCAACATCTGTTGTCTAGCTCCCGGCTGCGGGTCCCCTTTGCCCATCTCTATTCCTCAAGCAAGGGTAACAAGGCACCTTTCTCCCTTCATCCAGAAAGACATGGCTAATTATTTCTCAGTCGGAATGTGCACCAGCCATCCTTGACGACGTGCTGCAATATGCGCATGGGCCTAACAATACCCAGGGAGACATACTCACGGCAGCCTATAAGGCATACCTTCACTGCAACAACGCAGACGCAGAGTGGCTTATTAAGAACTTTCGACTAGCACGTATCCTTAACTACGTTCCTTGATAGCCACGCGAGGAAGACACATATCTTGCTGTCTCTCCACTCCAACCGGGCATCTCATTTGATGTTGAACTATCGACAAGCACACGCTGGACGGTGCTTCTTGTGTTGGACTGTTTTCTTACATCAGGGTATTAGGATAGATGAGCGATACTGTCTTTACTGTTTTGGGGTATTTGTTTAGATCGGGTTTATCATAGACGGCATAAAAACATAGCAAGCACAAATAAGAGTTTTTCTTTCTTTCCCCAACATCCTCTATTCTATTTCTCCAGAATTTGAACGCGTCTGTGTTACAGTTCTTCGTGTTGCAGCCTTAAATTAGCTTTGTTCGAGCTCTTGCTTGCCAATTCAGCCTGTCCTGCCTCTAGTGGAATCATGGCTTCAGACATGGCTGGAGATTCTGAGTACTGCGAAGGCCTATCCTCTTGCTGATTCCTACCATGATCGCGAATGAAAGAAATCAACGTCGCTAGAGGAATGGGCTCGTGATAGTTGCCTTGAAATGTAACCGGGGGGTGTCTACCAGCTGGGTATAGCTTTAGCGTTGGGTAACCTGTGATCAATTCAGGTACATCGTTACTGCTCACGTCGATTTTGGCGACGGATATCTTGTCACCGAGTCCGATATCGCGATAGTGCACGGCGAGCTCTTCGAGCACATCATGTGACCTAGCGTACTGATTAGAGTCGATCTCCATCGAGTGAGAAGCGGACTTACTCGAGGCAGTAATCACACCATGGTGTGTAGAACTCCACAAGGACATCTCGAGTTTCATCAAAAGCTGATTCTCTAAAAGTGTGTCCAACTAGTTCGACGCAGAGGCCTTGTTGTTCTACTGGTATAGGCTGAGATCGGACTTCTGGTTTCAACCTGCCAGCCACAAAATCTTGGACAAATTCTGTGATGCTCTCGGCATTGACCGACCTGGCTTTCAACGGAAATTTCTCCGTCGAGGTGACATTCTCAATTGCGAAACCCAATTTGGTGCCGTCGGCGAGATTGAGTAGTGCCGCCCTCTGGGGGTACCTGTTTAAATCGACGGTAACAAAGGTCAAGACGCTGCTAAGTCTTCGCGCCAGCGGATAGAGCAGGTCAACCAGCTGATCGCGCTCTGTTGGAGAAGCTACTAGAATCTGTGCTAGTGGCAAGTTGGTCTAACAGTATTCATCAGCTGTCGGATTCCATATAAGTGTACGAGTAGGTAGGTTGGAATACCTCAGCAAAGGAAGCGTAAACCCCCGGGTGTAGCTCTCCAATCAAGGGCGTCCCGTATTTCCTGATAAAGAGCTGGAGTGCATCATGGTCGAAAGGCCCTTCGTAGCTGCTGCGACGCTCGTCAAAGGTGCTGAGGAGCAAAATACATGGTCGAGCGACAGCTTCATCATTCGCCCGACTAGAATTATGGGAGATTGCAAACGTGTATTCACCCCGAAGTTGCTCAGCCACCTGCGAATATAGTTCGACCAAGTCTTTATCTTGATCATCAATGAAGGCGACGATTGAAACGTAATCAGTGCTCAAAAACTCGTGATAATTGGCATCAGTTAGTTCCATAACAGCTGGGCCATGTTGCCGTTCGATGAATGACAATAGTCTAGAATAAACAAGGTGCTTAGTGGAAAACTTGCTAAGAGAAAGGGGGCTATAGTACGCTGAAGGGTCTAAGTCGCCACGGAAAACGGTGAGTCGACCACGGCCTCTGGAAAGCCTGACCTCTGGAACATGGAGAACCCCGACATCATCGCAGACTTTACCGTTAGTGGAACAATCTACCCGTACGAGGTTGGCCTTGGGGGATAGGTCTGAGGCCTGCTCGAACTGAGTAGTAATCTCGTCGCACTTCACACAACCAGGGGTAACAAATAGCACAAGAGCAAGGTTGTCTGAATGCACAAGGTCGAAGAAGTCATCTTCACCAAGGTCGGAGACTGAATGAGTCCAGGCAAAGATGCTACATGTGAGAAGTAGCAGCGCATGAGTAACGAACATACTGCAGCTTTGTTTGAAATCTGAAAAGAAGAAATTGTTTCTTAGAAGAAGGCACCGCTAGGGAAACGGCTTATATACAAGAAAAGAGCTCATATAGGTGCGACATCCCGATGACGAAAATGGGTAGCGGGCTGAGCTGGTAGTATCTGTCCTTGGGAATACGAGGTCGAATACAAGAGAAGCCATAAGGACAGAGCCAGATCATCGCATAACACTTGGGCATCAGCCATACTTGGTGCTTTTAGGTTCAGCAGGCTATAGCTTGTTTCAGCTGAAGCCACAGCAGGTTCTGATTCTCGGTCAAGAGAAATAACCAAGCATATCGTTTAACATCTACACGTTTACTGAGTTTTCAGGTTACCCCTGATCAATCTCGGGCAGAGAAAACGCTAAAAGCTTAGAGGTTCTTTATTAAGGATGCCCGACCCCATCTTAGTGATTCCATGAACGCTTTAACATTATACTGACCTGAAGGTTAGGCTATCAGATCTTACGAACGAAAAGCGAGAGAAACCCCACGTGCACAACTTGAAGTTAGGACCAGGCTATCAGATCTCACGAACGAAAAGCGAGAGAAACCCCACGTGCACAACTTGAAGTTAGGATCAGGCCGCACTACTCAATTGCCCCTAAAAAGACAACTCACTTATATTCGATAGAACAAGTTTCAGGTAATTCTAGAACACGCAGGAACTGAAATTAACTATAAGTCTTCCGACCTGGAACAATTGTCCATTCGAAACTACGCTGAAAAAGGCAAGGCTACGGCACTTGTGGTTGTTAAGAGGGAGATTTCACGGCTTGGCCCGAGCGTGCTAGTGTAATCTACTGTATGGTGTATAAAAGTCAAATATTGCATCACACTACTATTCTAAGAAATGTATCCCTTCAAAGTGCAGTACACAAAGGGATGCGATTGTGCTTGAATGAATTTAAGAACACGACACACTGCCGGTTCCTCCGTCCCTATTCCCGACACACATTGCCCCTGATTCGCACTCTATCTAACCTAACTCGCCCACTGCTAACCCCCTGCATCCAACAAATCTTCAGCCGTTGAGGTTGGCGAGGTCGATGGCGACCTCACCCGAAACGGGGCCAGAGACGAGGGTAGAGCCAGCAAAGGATCCATTCTCATTACTCAGCCAAACGCTAAGCTTGCCATCTTCGCCGGTGTAGCTGAAGGTGACAGCAGCGTTCTCGCCGCACTTGTAGATTCTGCCCGGAGCGACAGTATCTTTGGCAGGTGGGAAACACTGAGTGTCAACGCCAGCGGCAATGATGTGGAAAGTCACACTGTCTTTGTTGGTTGGGTCGAACTTGATGGCGCTGAGTTTGGCGGGCAGCTCAGCGCTTGCGACGCCTCGTGCGTCGAGGAAGGGGTTTGCATGAGAGCCAACGATGAGGAGGCTCAGGAGAGGAATGAGGGAAAACATGGTGATGTTGGAGAATGGGTTGTTGACTTGGCCAGATTTGAGATGTAACGTAGAGGTTTGTGAGGAGCAATTTAGTCTTGTAGATGGTGTAGATAGTTGATGATACAGGCCAAGTCAGACAAGCGGGCACCAGCTGATATATGTATCATTCAGACTTGATATGTCTTTGCCTTAAAGACAGATCAGACTTTTTGCCGTCCACCGATAATTCACTAACCCCTTTATGACACCGAGACCTAGCATGCGGGCTGAAATTTTCGGTTGATTCGTATCAAGGTAAAGTTCGAATCAGCTGGTGCCCGGTGTCCTCAGGAGAAACCCGCTGCTCTCTTGAGAGTCCACGATGGGCTTTCCTGTGCCTGACTGGTTCCACGTATCTGCAATTTCAGCACGGTTGTCATGAGCATAAATGTAGAAGTTTTCAGTCAGAGCTTTCTCAAAGTTATACGAGATAGAACGGCCGTTTTCAGATAGGCCTCGTGGTGTATTCTATTGGCTTGGAAGCCTGTCAGACTATTGCAAGGATGTTTTCATGCAACCACCGTATAGATTGTGTTCTTTGGAAACCTGTTTATTAGTTCAGGACTACATACTCGGCGTTTGAGGACAAGCCTCTAGCTCAGGTGAAACTTAAAACACAATTATAGAGTTTGCTTGAGAAAGTTCTGTGCAGATCTCGGTGTCCCGAACGGGGGCCTGGGTTAGTATCTTGTCGTCAAAGCTAACTAATAAGCTGAACCCGAGTATAAGAAGGTTATGTTCGTATGATAAAGATCCAAAGCTGAAAATAACCAACAACAGAATAACACAGCTTCAACAAAGCAAAAGCAATACGCAGTCCTTAACAACACCTCCTTCTCATTCTTCTACCTCTACCATTCAATCCCAATGAAGTTCACTTCCTTCATCGTCGGCACCCTCGCCGTTGGGCTGGGACTTGCTGCTGATTTCAACCTTCACGCAACCTACACGGATGAGTTGGTCAACGTGGGCAACCTTGATTCCTTCTGGAGCGTCTGGAACCGCATGTACGACGTGTCCGACAACAACGGCGGTCTCTCCGACCACACCACTTGGCAGTACACCGGCAACTGTAACTCCAAGTACGACAAGCCAAAGACATCTGTCCGAGTCCAGCTCGACGGCCAATGGGGAGTAGTTGGCAGAGTCAGCGGCTGGCAGATGCGAGATGCTCTCATCCACGCTATGTGGGCAACTGTTCAGGCAGCTGGTCAGCAGAACCAGTACCCCGTCTACACAGACTGCAGTGGCTTTACCTGGCAGGAATCTACCCCGAGAAACCCAAATGCTGCTTGTGGTCGGGCTACCACGAAGAAGATCTACTGCCCCTGCGAGTACATGGTGGAGTGCCAGCAGTTTAGCTGGGGCCGCAAGCTTCCGTCCCAGGTCCGCATCAACGTCTACAACAAGGACGGGTCTCTCCGTGCGGATATGTATCAGATCAAAATCGGCGCTCAGACCTTGAGGGGTGAGAGCGGTTGCGGGAAAGCGGGCGCCATAGCTGAGGTGCTGGCTAGCTTCGTCCCAGGTGTTGGCCAGTACTTCGACAAGGGTATCAAGATCGCGTGTCGACAAGGAAGCCTCTGGTAAATCTCTGGCTCTATACGGCCGTATCACTGAGGGACGCTCTGAAATCTTGACTTCCATTGTTGGTTTACGGTCTAACTCAGCTGGTAGTTCCCGTCCTCAGTGGAACAGCACTTGTATACATGGCAGATGTTATGATCCCTTTGTTCAAGTAACTCATACAGAAGATCAAAGAGTTGTGCAAATATTTGGGGTTTCTTTATCTTGGCTTTCTTATTCTTTTCCTTTCCTTTTCCCCGTTCTTGAATATCTCAGTTGTACGTTTTCTTTGTCGTTGATAGGAGGGCAGAAGTTGTGTGGGCAGCCGAACGAGATTAACTTTAGATATTATCACTGTATTTGAGTAATCACGATTGTTGCAAAGACTTATACTGGAACTTTTGAGGGATGTTTGCACTGTAAATGATAAAGCCCTGAATCTGATACTGTGTACAAATATTTTTGCATCACAATTATCGAACGAGGTTTATTTCTCTATATACTTCCCTGACCCACCTCCTTGACAAATGTTAAACAGATCACTTGCGACTTGCATGTGGGCGCCACTGGCCAAGTATCAAGTATTAAGGCTTTCAGGGCATATAAACATCCCAAATTCACTACCAGAACTTCGCAAAGAGAGTTACAGCTATATCTCATAAGGAGGGGCTCACTAAAAAGATTGCATCTGGAGCACACACACTGGAAAGGCTCGTAGATGATAAAACTCCGAGTTACGTGCCGAAATCCTTTTTCTTTCCTTCCCCCTGATATCAATCAAGGTCTCTTCCTCTTCGTGACTGCTGCGCTTCAAGTGTCACGAGTGCTCACTCTTCATCCTGAACGGTCATGCTCTGGTATTTCCGCGCTTAGCACAGCCTCAGCCTCAGGTCGAAACCTGGCAGTGGCAGATTGATACTGTAGCAGTGGCATGCCCACTCTTCTTCACCCCACTGCTTCGCTGCTAGTTTTCAAACCGCAACGCTACAGGTTTTGTTTACTCTTCTCAGCTTTCCTCACATTAAACTTCCACAAAATCATCTACTCAGAAACTACAGCGATACTTTCATCCCCCACTACCATCTCATCGAGGAACCTCTCATCATGGGCTCCCTGCTCCCTCTCGAGTCAGGAAGCACATCCTTCATCGTGCTGCCCTCTGACACCCGACCTCAGCAAACAGGAGCTCTGGCGCGTCTCCCTGTCGAGATGATGCACATGATAGCCAAGAACATCCCCGAGCCCAGAACTAAAGACCTCCGATCCCTAGCCTTATCTTCAGCTGGCCTCTTCAACGTCATTCGTCCCTTATACTACCGTTCAGGCCACTTCGAAGACTTCCGGGAAGCACTCAAGACTGTAGATGTCGCCAGAATGGAGCGTAACCACCAGTTCGGCGGTCTTGATGTCTCTGTCGCCTGGGAGAAGAGACATATTCGGTGCAAATGCCTTAACAAGCTTGCGCACCATCGCAAGCACAGTCCAGTTGATGTCCTGTTGTTTGGAATCATCAAGGGAGACTGGAATCCCAATTTTGCGAATGCCCTCATGTGGCTGTATTCCAAGGGATTTCCGGTCCAACACTGGCCTGCAGACCATCACTCCCTCGAGTCTATGGTAAACATGATGCCAGAAGTCCTTGTGCAGCTGTTCCAGCGAGGTATCAACGACCAAGAAAAGGTTAATGGCATCTGCGGAATGATCAAGTTCCTCAGTAGCCAGGGCTTCCCCATTCCCCTCCGGCTCAATCCCCAGCGATCTCCCGACCACAAAGCCAGAGCACGAAAAGAAAGCCCATCGAACTGCCACTGTTCTACATGCGGCCCCCCCCGGGCTTCATGTATGGCACGAGACTACCATGTCCATTGCCCTTCGATCCCATTGCCCTCCCGTCGTCCTTGAAGTCCTTCTCCAAGAGTACACCAAGCGCGGTGTTTTCCTCACAGATTTTGAACTGGATACTTGGGAAGCCCCGCCAGGACTGAAGGATTGGTACGACGCCCAAGAACCTTTCTTCTATCGCATGTCGCCCCACGATCACAGGCCGCTCCACAAGCCTTGGTTCATCGAGACAGACTTTGCACTAGTAATCACTAGTCTGTACGCTGATCTCACGGAACCTCTTACCGGCTGGGAAGAGGAGTATCAAGGACAAACAGCCGACATCTGGGAAGCCAAGATGGACTTGCTCCTGCGCTACAACGCCATCGACGAGGATGAGCAGTCTTTGTTCGAGGGAACTCTTAAGGCTCTTCGAAAGATCGCCAGAATGGCCCCGGGCACCGACGACGTCGCCCTAAAGCTACGTTGGGGCGAATTCCGCAAGGCTATTCGAGATTCCGCAACTTCACCTGAGCTCGCGAGGGATTGGGATGAAGATGATTGGAGCGAATCTGAGGATCCCGAGTGGACGCGTCGTCCGCACCGGTTCTGCATTGACCAGGACATCATGCCAAAGTTCTGGAATATTGGAAGTGCTGTGGTCAGATATCTCGATTGATACATCTTGTTGATATCATCAAGATGAATTACTTGCCTCGATGGAATGAGGATCATCGTGAGCACCGGGTTCCTTCGCTTAGGTATGATGCTGGGAATGAGCGGTGGGTGGCTTCTCTTGAGGCCCATGATCGGATTTGACTGTGTTATGCTTTAGTTTTGCAGCTTTGATTCAGGGATATGTTTTGATAAGGGTTTATGGCATTGTCACCTTTCAGGCTGATGTGGATTTGTTTTGTCTTTGCGGAAAGGGGAAGAGGGTCTTTGAGTTTATGCATGTATTGTCGTCTGGTGGATTCTTTTCAGTATCTCGAGAAACACTTCACTCTGAAATCATGGCGGGAATGAGACCAGATATCGCAATTCAAAGTGACTCATGTTGATTTATTGCAACAATCGCATCTGAGGGCCTAAACGCATCATACTCGGGTGTCTTGAGAAAGACACAGCATGTGAGGTTATGATGTAGATAAATCCCCCAACGAAACTACTGTGCAATACACTTCCAGTCTTCTTTGAATGGGTCATCTCATTACTGTGGTCATAGCCGGGATAATCTAACTCTAGAGTCAAGAGATCCTACAAGAGGCTACCCTCGTTAAGCTGTTGTACCCCTTTCGTCCAAAACAGGGTAGGCAATATCATAACATGCAGACACTCAGAATTCTGTTTACCTGGTTATAAATGAAGTCGACTTTGCTAAACTTCCTTTTTGTCGGAGACTGTGAGAAGGGCAAGTGAGATGCTGGCCGCTGGGCTGGCTGAACGGCTTGTGCACACAGTAGCCTTGCCGCTTGAGTTGAGATGATTTCCTTTGCACCGCAGTGACTTTTCCATTTCACTCCTCAACGCTAGGGTCTGTTTCCGCACTGTGACCATCCTGCTCGCTCAAGAGTTCAGACGAGAAATCTAGCCAGTCTCAAGCCCCGGCCTCCCTCTCACCATATCAACAACCATCTCCTTCACAACTCCCTGCCCATCAGTTTTCAGATTATCAGTGTACTTTCCCCAGACCAAACGCACTCTGCTCCATCGAAAAATTGTGTTCTGGGCCCAATAGCGCTTGAGGCCGTAACTAACAAGTGCTGGAGCTGCGCGAACGGTTTTGGCGCTGGTGCTGCCACTGCACTGTCAGATTTCTCCTCCATATCAACTCGCTTGAGCTTCTCCTAACTCTCACATCTCCCCTCCTTTCACCAAAGCGGCTGGCTACAACTCGATTGTCAACAAGTCACAAAATATCGAGCGCAACTCATCTTGCCCTCTTCTTTACACTTCGTCTCTCATCTCTCAGTCATCGCAACAGGCCAATACTTGATATCACAACCATAAAAGCTCACGAAGCGCAAACGCGTCTCATCTTTTCCCCCCTCTTCACGTCCCATTTCTCATAACCACCACAAACCCTTCCCCTTACCCCTCATTCACCAGCGACTCTCTATCATGTCGTCCGCAGCCAACACCTCCCCCAGCATCCCCACCCCCTCTCAGAGCAACGCATCCTCCACTGCTCTCATTGCCGCCATCACCATGGCCCCCAACCCCTCCACCCTCGAGCGTCTCCCGCAGGAGGTCCTCCTCCACATCAACAAGCTCCTCATCTTCCGCGGCGCCTCCCGCCTCGCCCGAACCTCAAAGTATCTCTACCGAGTCCTCAACAAGGAGATCTACAAGCTCTCAGGCAAGCATGACCACTGGTACCCTCTCTTCTTCGCGGCCGCCACCAGCAACATCGCAGTCTTTGAGCGCTGCTTCGAGCTCGGCGCCGTGGCCGACACCCACTGGCTCCGCAACTCGACTCTGAGCTTTGGACACGGTCAGCGACTCTACCTCACCATGGGCTGGCGTCCTCTCCGCCAGGCTATCTCGTCTCGACAGACCGTGGCTGTGGACTGGCTCCTTGAACATGGCGCTGACCCGGATGAGACGCTCATGGAGGCCGTCCTCATGTCGTCCCGTGCGTCCCCGCTTGGTCTTGCGTTCCGTCTTGGTGCAGGGTATTGGAAGAATGGGGTTGCTTGCCGAACGATTCTCTTCCTTCTCCTCGAGGCTGGCGCTGACCTGAGGGAGGTCGAACTAGGTACGGCTATGGAGATTGAGGCTATGTACAATGACCGTTCCTACATGAGTTTGGTTTGGCAGATTTGAATGGCAACAGCGTTCACTCGTTGCTGGTTATTTGGGCTGTGAGCATCGAAGATGTCGAGACACTCACGCCTCACCGCACTGAACGACTCTCTTTTGCGTTCCGACTTGTCTTTTTCGTTTTGTCTTTTACATCTCAACATCATATCCCCTGTACGCTCTTATTCACGAGTATTCCTGGCATGGAAACGCTGAGTAGTGGATGGAGCGAAGTGAGGGATTGACGAGGTACAGGGTAGTGAGGTAACAAGGACTCACTCATATGGCGTTGGACGGTCTAGGCGTATGCAAGGATGGATGTGATACCCATAAGCGTTTGACTATCATCTCCGCTCGGTAACTTTTTGCAGGATTTCACGTATGATCACGAGGACATGTTGTTATTTTAGTGGAAGTCGATGGACACTGTAAATGAAGTTGACAGAAATATATTGCTTGTACTGCCTCGCAAAAAACAAATCGCACGCGCTCTCGCAAGTCTAGTCTATGAAAATCTAATGCAATCCACTCTCTCCCGTCCTCGCCATGTGCTGCTGGCACTTGATCATGATATCCAACTGATCGCTAACATCCTTCAACCGCCCCAACACCTTTCTGTTGCCATCGGTGAAGTTGAGGATCGAGTACGGCACACCAGTGTCGTTGCAGAACTCCCGGATCATGAACTGCACCTTGCGCAGGTTATGGCGTGGCACACGAGGGAACAGGTGGTGAACGGCCTGGAACTGAAGACCGCCGTGCACAAAGTCCATCCACGCAGGGCAGTCGACGTCCATGGTGGTGCGGAGCTGGCGCTGCGCAAAGGACTCGGTCTCGCCGAGGTCGACGGTCGACATTCCCCAGTGGGAGAGGGTGATCTGAACGTGGAGCGGCATGGTGATGATGTGGGAGACCAGGACGAAGATGACGCGGGTGGTCCAGTCGGGGATACCACGCCAGAGGAGGCAGTAGCCGAAGAGGAACCAGTAGCAGGCCATGAAGGTGATCTCGGTAGGTCGAATCCACCAGGCGCGACTCTTTCCGAGCTGTGAGGACTTCTCGGAGAGGACATGGAGCCAGGAGAGGAGGTACAGGTTGAAACGAGCGATGCCCATGACGGGGTAGTAAGTCCAGCGCTGGAAGGGAACGAGGAAATCGGCTGCGGCGTCCCAGACGAAAGTGAAGTTGTAGTAAGTTGAGCGGAGGGACTTGAAGAAAGAAGGGCATGTCGCAAAGAGAGGAACGTTCTGAATATCAGGATCGTGTTCCTAAAAGGGTCAGTAATGAGCAGTGTTTGATGAGGGTGAGTGAGTGTCTTACAGGCATGTTTGTCACAAGATGGTGCACGTTGTGACTGCTCTTCCACCATCCAATCGACAGGCCACAGCAGAAATCAGCAATAAACATGCCAATGAGAGTGTCAACGACAAAATTAGACGTAATCGCAAGATGGCCTGCATCATGCGCGCTGAACATGATTTGGTGCTACCCAAGTTAGTCAAAAGCTTCAACACGACAAGGAGTGACATACCCAGAACAATCCCAGGAAGACAGCAGATGTGATGTACCACTGGTTGTAAAACAACACACCAAAGAGCGCAAACAGCGTGGTGTACCTCATCATCTCCTTCCCATACTCAACGTACGGACACTGATAGAGACCCTCATCGTGAACCCTCTGGTGAAGAAGCTGGTATTTCCTCGCAATCTCATCCTGCACCCTTGTATCCAGCGACGGGTACGTCTCAATATCGTTCTGAATCTCCCGGGCAACTCCTGCATTGGCCACTCGCAGCGTGGCAGTGCGCTTTCGCGAATCATCTGCCGTCTTTACTGTCCGCTGGCGGAGACCTTCGGATTCATCTTTGACGTCGACCACGCTGGGCGATGACGAGGCGGAACTAACGGCGTCGTCGAGACTCGTGTTGTCGTCGGTGTCGGAGGATGTGCTCGAGTCCGAGAGATCAATCTCTTGGGCGTCGAGGCGGAAGATGCCGCCTCTAATTGGTGGTGTGCGGTTCACCCAGGATCCTTGCTTCCGACCGATCCGATAGGCCTTCATTGTTCGTAAGGTCGCTTCCGAGTGATAACTATCCCAAAAAAGAGAAAAAGGGTGTTAGCTTAAGCATGATCTAATCTGATCTCATCTCTATCTTGTTGTCTCCCCCCCACAAATGCACTGTACCTGTCATATTGACATGTAGAGACCAATTGGGTAATGTGGTGTTGTGGTGTGTTTCTCTTTTTGGTGTAGTGCACCCGTCCAACGCTCAACCTCAACACCATAAAAAAAGCATCGTGACTTACGCCTTCATTTCATCGGTCGCATCTCTGCCCACCATGTGAAGAACTGCTAACCTTCCACCGGGATGTCTATCCATCCAGCCATCGAGCTTGAGTACCGAGTCTTCAAAGACGACGATTGTTTGACCAGCTGCGATCATCCTCTCAACCGCCGCAGCGGTCAAGATCTTGTCGCGGTTCATTTCGGGGTGTAGTTTTTTGGTGTATAAGGAATGTCGAAATGAAAGGAGAGACAATTGAGAGAGAGAAAAAGAGAAGTGGAAGAAGGAGAGGAACAGTGAATCAAGTGTCACTGTAGGAAGAGAGAGAGTGGATATGAATGAAGAGCAAATAGAGCAGAACGGGAAAACACAGCAGCAAGCAGCCGAGGCAGCACAACGAGATAAGTACTTGCTCAGCTCTCTCACACAATCAGGGGCACAGCACAGCCTTCGAAAGAGCTACCATATCCATTTATTATTTCACAACGTACGTACTCCGTACCCCAATGGGCGCATATTCGCCCCCCCTCCCCTCCCGTCCTCATGCCAATAGCCAAAAAAGATAGCGTCGCTGGGGTTAGCTCAAAGGAGATTGACCACATCTCCAGAACCCTGCTGTAGCCAAGTCTTTTCGGGTGCAAGGACCACATATTAAAACTGGTCTTGGGGTTGTTGGGACTAGAAAGACCGAGGTGGAGATGGGCTTGTGAAACAAGAGTCGAAGAGAGTCAAGTGGCCTTGACCCCTGGTAGGTCAGTTAAGTTGCTGCGTAGGGGGATAGATCTAGACCCGAGTGTGGCTTTGGATGGTGACAGTGACGGGACGCGTTCTAGAAACATAGCTTATTTTTCTTCGCCCTGCCTGGTCTAGGGATAGCAACGGATTGTGAGCGTTTGACAGAAACAGCGGAGAAGTGAGACGAGATAGATACACGTATCGCACATTCCGTATTCTTGTCCGTCTGCAATTACGCGTAACAGATACCAACTACTCAAAAACACTTTCCGTGCCCGTACCGTACGGACCACTCTCGTTCTCCTCGTTTTTCTCTCTAACGCGTAATCGGATACCTCCCCCTCCAGGAATAGCTCATCTTGCTCCGAGTATGGATACGAAAATCCCTCCTCCACCGTCGGAAAACAACACGCGTTCTGGGTCCTGCGCCTCCACCCCACTCCCCTCCCCTCCCCTGTTAAGCTAGCGGGGGGGCGTTACAGTGTAGAGACCCTGAATTTTTCCTCTCTTTTACTTTTTTAGGGGATCTGGGTCCGGGTCCTGTCCTCTCCCGCGGGTGCCCGTATTGAATTGGTATCGGCGCTGGTCCGTACGCGTAAACGAAATAAACGAGAGAAAAGTCAAAAAAGAAAAGGGGCGCGCGTAACAGTGTTCCAGAATAAGGGTCCTTATCTTTTTTTTTCTTCACGAAAGTATAATTGCTACAGGGTCTCTCTCGGCATTTGTTGAGTGTTACGTATAGGTGTTGCACGTGGTAACTCTGTTGGAAGCTTGTCATGTTCTACACCTTACGTAGCTCAAACCACTTGTCCAAGGTATCTCTAGCTTCAAAAAGGGGGGGGCCAATCTTAGTGTAGCTACGTGCTCATGACAACATGCCATGAATCGAACCACACGAATGTGAACACAAACCTTGGCTAACGCAACGAGAGAGAAAAAGAACCTGTTTTTTCGTAAACGGCGCAGCCACCTACCTACCTCACTCAGTAATTAACCTTGCGCCCTTTTTCGCCACACACTGCAAGAAAGGGGTTACTGCAGTCTTGGCTTCGGTGAGCTAAGCTTTATTGACTCTGTTACCCCTGTGAGAGATTAATGTGCCTGCAACTCCGTAGGACTGGGTGTCCAATCCTGTGGCGAAAAATTAACGTGTCAAGATTAACTCTCTGCACCTGTGACCCAGATCTTGCTAGCGCCCCACGTTTTATCTTGAGTGGTGGGCTAATCTTATCTTATCGCCGTTTCTGTCTGGGGCGGTTAAAATTAAATGAGACGGCCAAGCAATTGGGACTTTGGTTGGGTGGTTTAGGGTAGTTGGTGATGATGTTGCGACGGTATGTTCCGTTGAACATTAATTTGAACAATTGAATGGGAGAAAGGTTAATTGAGTAAGGCATGTATTGAGAAATGATGTATTGTTCAGTGGCTTTTGAATCGTCTGCCGACGTCGCATCACTGAACCCCTCATTGCGTGATCAACCAAATATCACATACACCGTAACAAACCACTCACTACACACAGTTGCTCACTCACAGCTCAACAATCATCATCAAAATGCCCTCCCAAGACTTCACCCAAATCCCCATCATCGACATCTCATCCCCCACCCCCCAAACCCTCTCTAATCTCCGCACCGCCCTCACAGACATCGGCTTTCTCTACATCTCCAACCACTCCGTCCCCCCCTCCACAATAACATCCCTCATCAACATCCTTCCAGATCTCTTCGCCCTCTCCCCAAAAGCAAAGCAAGAAATCGCCTTGGAAAAGTCCCCGCACTTTTTAGGATACAGCGCTGCTGGGACAGAAACTACAGCTGGGAAAACGGATCTGAGAGAACAGGTTGAGCTTGCGACGGAACTTGAGAGAGCACCTGATGGTGCGCCGCTGTACGATGGGTTGAGGGGTCCGAATCAATGGCCAAATGCGCTTCCGGAGCTGAAGGGTGTTGTTACGCGGTATATTGAGGAACTTACACTACTAGGGGAACGCTTTTTGAGACTTGTTGCGCGAGCTCTTGATCTTCCGGATGACATCTTCTTCTCGTACTTATCCGACCAACATCGTCTTAAATTGGTTCACTACCCTGCATCAACAACATCATCCCAAGGCGTCGGTCCTCACAAAGATTCCTCAGGATGGTGGACCTTCCTCCTCCAAGCATCCCCCGAAGTAAACGGTCTCCAAGTCCTCAACAAATCCGGCTCATGGATCGACGTACCCGCCATCCCGGACACTTTCGTCGTCAACATCGGCCAAGCATTTGAAGTCGTCACCAACGGTGTATGCAAAGCGACTACACACCGGGTACTATCCTCCCCAAAAGAACGGTTCAGCGTTCCGTTTTTTCAAGGTGTGCGGCGTGATTTGACGAGGGATGAGGCGATGACTTCGTTGAAGCAGCATTTTGAACGGTGGGGAGAAGGTGAGGAGGCGGGTGAGGCGGGAGCGGTGGATAATCCGTTTGTGAGGGGGTTGTACGATACTTGGGGTGAGACACAGTTGAGGACAAAGGTTAGGAGTCATAGGGAGATTGGGAGGAGGCTTTATGGGGAGGTTTATGAGAGGTATATTGAGGATTCGTGATGACGCGGGGTTGTGAGGAAGTGTCCGAGAACTTTCCGCGAGGGCATAAAGCTCCGAGGCACCGTCACTCCGTTCAATTGCTTCAATTTTACTCTGTATCAATTGATGTTTCATAGGATATCAAGATGGCACTCGAATTACCCGCGCGACAGAGATTTACAGCCCGCAGCGGCAATGTATACTCGTACATCTTCATCCGTCCAACCTCCCAATCCACAACCCTTCTCTTTCTTCACGGCTTCCCATCAACCCTTACAGACTGGGTCCATCAAATCCGACACTTCTCATCCGAGGGTTACGGCGTTGTGGCTCTGGATCTTCTTGGCTACGGTGAAAGTAGCAAACCAACAGATGTGAACACGTATCGGCTCAAGCCCATGAGCGATGAGGTCATTGAACTGCTCGACCACCTGAAGCTCAAAACCATCGTTGGAATCGGCCATGATTTCGGCGCGACGCTTTTATCGAGAATGGCGGCTTATCACCCCTCGCGCTGGGAAGCTCTCGTATTTCTAGCTGTTGGCCCGCCGAAGCTGGGGACGCCGTTCGACGTTGACATGATCAATACCATGACCAAGCAGTTCCTGGGGTATGAGATGCTCGGATACATCCCATGGCTAGCCGATTACAGTTCGCAGGAAATTCTCGAGAAGAATGCCGAAGCGGCGATGAGTCTGGTGTTTTGTCGCGATCGGGAAGAGTGGGAGGCGTGGTTTCATCCTCTCGGCAAGATGGAGGAGTTTGTGCGTCAAGACCGCAGACTTCCCATCGCATCATGGTACACTCATGATTTGCAGAAGGCACACCTCAAAGCATTCGGTTCGACTGATGGGTACAAAGGCGTGTGTCGATGGTATCGCATGTGGAAAGATAACCTCTTCGCCCCTGACGAACAAGGCTTTGAAGACTTTCACATCTCACAGCCCGTTCTCTTCATCGTCCCATCAGAGCCCGAACAATCCGCCGCTCAACAGCAGCAAATGGTATCATCCTGGGCCACCAATCTTGAAATCGTCAAGCTAAACACCAGCCACTGGATCCATATCCAAGCTCCCTCCGAGACCAACACCACAATCCAAAACTTTCTCACCTCACGCAGGGAGACTTAGCTGCTCAGGCCTCAACCAATCAAACGTATCCAAAAGATCAAAATTAAAGTCCAACTGCGTCGGGATATCCCAATCCAGCGTATCCAGCGCTCCTCCACCTGCAATAGGCGCATTGAGGTTGTGGTCTAGCACACCCTGGATAACAGCTTTGCAGTCTGCGCAGAGATCGGCGTTGGGGGCGGGAGGTCGGACCCAGTCGAGGAACCCGATTAGAAGACTGAGCTTTTGGATTATGGCGGAGCGGCTGAGTTTGGGACAGTCGGGATGGGTGCCGCGGAATGTTGGGCGGAGGAGTTCGAGGCAGAGGATACCGCCGCCCGGAGCGGCAAAGGCCATGAGCTGGAGGTGTTAGAGATATAGGGGGGTGTGAATATGAAACTGACTTACAAGCCATTCAAAGTCTCGTCTCATGCCAGAGAAGCGATCTTGGTGTGTCCAAAAGAGAAGTGTCAAGGTGACCATCTCGAAGCTAATCGGGAGTAATCGGTTCTCATCAATGTGGCCGAGACGGAGCAACAGTCTCTCTACAAAGAAGAGATTCTGCATGTGTTCTAGTCGAATAAGGATTCTTGAGTATACTTTCTGGACATCGCAGTCTGGATCGTCGAGTTCGTCGGGTCGATGGATGAGATTGGCCGGGAAGCTCTCATACGTCCTCTCAGCGCGAGCCTTGATCCCACTACCCTTATCAGCACAGAACCCAAAAACATGAGAGTGACGTACGTTAGACTCTCGAAAGTGACCTTGACGCTATTCGCAAGCGCAATCTCAAGAAGCTCATCCTTAATGTAAGCAATCTGCGACCGCGCCCTAACCATAGACGACCCTTTCAGATCACCAACATGACGAAAGCCATTGACATCCAACTCTTGAACCGCATGTCGTATGGTAGCTTGACCGGACTCAAGGTCCAAGTCTGTCAGGTCGAGTGGCAGAGGGGATGAGAAGAAGCGACGACTGAGCAGGGGTGGACGGCCTGTAAAGGAGACGAGGACCTTGTCGATGTTGAAGACACGAGCGGTGATGCGACGTCTGTGTTCGGAGCAGAGAGAGGGGATGTAGTTTGTGTCTTCTGACCCGACGTGTCGACCAAGGAATGTGAGAAGTGCGACGGTCTCTGCAAAGTAGCGCCAGCATGTCAAGCCTGCAATTGTCAGCGAGACTCAGCTCATGGTATGCACATCAACTCACCTGCATCGCCCGAGACGAGAGATTCAGTGGTGACTCGTCGGTAGCAAAGATACAGCATAATGTCATTCCCAGGTGTGAAATGTCTCGCCAGCTCAATGCAATACCCCAAACACTTGACCACAACCGGCGCATCAAAACTCGGCGAGCCATCCCAGTACGTCCAGATCAACCCAACCGACTCCCACCGAATATTGCTCCCCGTGAACTGATCAGTCCAAGCCTTTGCACTCGAATGCTCATCGCGCAAAGGCCGTGCCGTGTTATGGCTTACATGACGCGCCACGACATCCAGGTCTGCATCATCTCGCGATGTGAGATACCGTCCCCAGTCTCCGTGAAGCGTGTCTATAATGTCCTGAATGGCTCTGAAGATCCATCCGTCTGTGAGACAGTGAAGTCTATGCGCCATAACATCATGTTGAGATTGAGGTAAACACCGAAGAACATAAAGACTCATCTCCCTCAAGTGAGGCGGAAGGTCAATCACACTTCTACCCCTCGGGGCCCTCGGCTCAACAACCTCGACAGGGGGCCCGTGGACGAGCGAGAGGCTGTTGCGCGTTTCTTCAAAGACAGCATTGTGACTGGTGAAGCCGAGATAGCCAGGAGCCACGGCGGGTGAAGGCGTTGAGTCAGTACTTGGTGCTGGTGCTGGTGCTGCTGGAGGTTGATGCTCGGTACGGACGGGGGACCGAAGCCGCTGCTTCTTGACAGTGGCGCCCGAAACGGTGTAGACGCAGGTCTCATTCCGCTTTCTGCAGCGTGAACAGGTTGGCTGGCCGTGGTCGCAGGCTACTTTCCGCGCTCGACATGGATCGCAGGCTTGCGGGCGACCGTTTAGGCGTAGGAGGAGAGGGGCCGTTGACATGGCGCCATTGAAATGCTGATGAATCCGATGATGATAAATCTTAGATTCTCGGCTTGAGCTATCGGCCTCAAAACAGAGAGTGTTGCTTTGGATGTCGGGGTTGGAAAATAGAGTGTGGGGTTCGGCCTGACAATAGAGTACTCGGCTTGACTTGGTGGACTCGGGCTGAGCCCGGCTTGACAATGAGTGGCTTCGGCTCGAACTCGAGGGACTCGGCTCGAGAATAAGGGAGAGTCGGGCTCGGTCCCCACTTGGTTCAGTTCGGCTTACAGGGGTTTATACTACTTTTGGCACGCCGAGTGGGTGATGCGATACAGAGTGCGGAACGGAATGTGTCACTCGGAGTCGGATCGAAGTTTTGGAGCATGCAGGGCTGACAAGATGTGATCCATCTCAAGGGCGCTGAGATGTCATTTTTTAACGTTTGTGACTCAATCGATTGTTCTGTCTCGAGTATAAGTAGAAGCTGTGTCCCCGAGATTTGAGGCATCAGATCAAGATACTATAGCATCATACAGTTTACAGTCTGCAAGACATTTACACTACACTCAAAGAAGCACTCTACATTACTGTGTACACACTTATAAAACAACACACAACATCTTCAACATGTCGAACCCTACATACAACAACGCCAACGTCTCCGAGACAACTCTCGTTGACACAACAAAGCCTTCAACAAGTACCAAGCCTGGTATGTCTCATTCACATCCTCTCAATCACTCTCACTAAGAAACCAGGTCTTGAAACAGCACCTCATAAACCTTCACTCAAGGAAAAGATCCAGAGGAAGCTCGCAGGCTCAGTCGACCCTACAAAAAAGCCAGCCGACCCCTACAAGTCATGGGAAGCTCGATCAGGTCAGCAAGACATTCACTTTAACCCAAATGCCAAAGCTAATGCGTTCCCAGTAGCACTGCTCTAAATGACACCGTGAATTTTGGCTAGAGATTTGGACGCATGGGAGCACGCTATGGTTGAACTTGTCTTTTTGCTTTTTGCTGTTGGCCGGAGATGATATCCCTGTATCAGAATGAACTGATCTGTCGCTTTTTGCCTTATGATCTAATAAAATAACACACGCTGGTGCTTATTCCCATTCCTTCGGTCCCAACGTCAGCCCCAAACCATAAAAGTAAGCCCATGCCATGACTGCCGCGCAATATCGGCAGATGCGGGCGTATAAACTCCCCAGTAGCGTATCGTAATCGGAAGTGTCGGGGTAAGAATAAGCGCGCGTCTCACTTCCACTTCCAGTCCGAGTCATCCTTTCTCTTGGAGACCTCCCACTCGGAGCGGGTGACCTCGCCGCTAGTGTAGATGACGCTTTTATTGGTCCAGAAGTGCACACGGCTTCCAAAATGGTGCTGCGCGATGCTGGCGATCTCCTGTATGGTGTCGATGACGCCAGCGTCGAAGACGCTCGAGGTGCGCAGGCTGAAGAACAGGTCGCAGTTGTTGGGGTCGGCGGGGATGCGCGGGTTGTTGGTGAGCACGAAGTGGACGAAGCACTTGTCGAGGAATTTGGGGAAGTCAGCGTCGGAGGGGAGGATGAGCAGGCGGGGTTCTTCGTCGGTCTTGTAGACGGCAGTTATGTCGTCGAGGAATTCGGCGTAGCGGATTTTGTTCTCCGCGGTAGGGGAGAGGGCGGGGAAGATATCGAAGCCGCACTCGAAGGACATGATGACTGTGGTTGTTGAGGTGAAGGAATGTGTTTATGAGAGTGAGGATGAGGATGGAGAGCTGAGATGGAGTTGAGGGAGATGGAAGTTGATGGTTGAGCAGCTTTGCTTTGCGCTCCTGCCTGGCGCTGGCAACTGCGAAGCTGTTTGCTCCAGCTTTTATATTTATGCACACTTTGCTCTTAGTGTCGAGGCTTGAACAAGCATGTCGCTGAATTGACCAAACTTGCGACACTCTAATCTACAAATCTTGCTTCAAAAGATGAACCATAAATTAAGGATCATGAACAAACCTTCGCATCCACCAAGACGTCGTCAGTTGTGATCAAGTCTTCGAACTAACTCTTACCCCCTTTTTACCTGTTGAAAGTGCAGATGCTGTGTTGTGTCAGTTATTTAAATCCTGTTTGTTTGGAATGATGAATGATGGCAAATGAAGTTATCACGAAATGTGTGCATCTAAATCCGAAATGCTTACGAGTTGCACAAACGTATGACCGCATATTCCCAAAGACAATAGAGGCAAGACTATAAATGGACGGTTCAGCATTATTGGAGCTCATAAGAGAAGTGATGCAATGTGCGAAGTACAGTTGAGGCTCTTCCTTCATTATCGCAACTTTGCACTCAGCCACGCCACGACCAAGTTTCGGCTCAAACGTATCGACGAACACATTAAGAATACATCTTTTACTGGATAAATCGCTAAGTAGATGTGAGACTCGGAAACAGAAGGGTTTGCCCCCTCCTTTCAGCCTGCTACCCTCATGGAGTTCTCGAGTTACAGCTGAATCATCTGGTTGCCCGTGAGTGAGACTTGCATGAGAACTAGAGGGAAATCGTCGAGTGGATTCAACTGAAGGAAAGTATTGGTAGGATGAAGTAACAGTAGCACACGATTGCTGACACCCTAATGCTACCGTCCAGCATCCTTCAGGATCTTTGCGCTTCACCAGAGCGTTACGCCCAAGTCTGACTGATGAGGTCCTGGCTATTTCGTGCAAGGGGGTGTAGGCTTTGAGCTCAAATGTGTCTGAGCAAGGGGGTATGCACAACTCTCCATACCTGCCTCTCTAGGGACGCCTTGCTTGGGATCACCACAGTCATGCTCAGGAATGCCCGTGTTACAGTTGAATGTAAAGTCTTGTGTGATCAGATCCTGTGCGGTCGAGACTGGAAATTTATGCTGAAGAGTACGAGGACACGCTTTACGAATCGGTCAACGGGACCGCAAGTTGAGAAAGGGGTTGACGGCAAGAAGAAGCCTGATACTCAGATATCTTGACTGCGCTAGATGGCCCAGAGATTCCCGTAATTAAGGAGATTACTGGCAAAGCACGGTGGAGCGCTCCGTCAGGAGTTGCAATCTCTGCTGGCTGGTTCAGTAGTAATAGGAAGGACATGTAAAGCACTATCCCGATGCAGCAACTTGACACTGTCTACAGTACGACTAATTTCCGTCTGCAGCTTACTATCGTTAAGAGAGCACTTGACGACTTAACCTCATCTCGAAGGCGAAGTTGCAAGTTAATGCTCTATCGGAATATTGGTGGAGCTGTGGGACGTGTGATCGAAGGTAACTGAGACATATTTCCAGTGAAAATGTAGACAAGAAGACTACTACCTACCTAGCCAAGCAGAGCTAGCGGTCCAACTTCCATGACGTGATTCTCATCCAGCGTTTCCACCACTGTCTCCATCACAGCAACCTTAAAGTCCATGCCCCTACACAGCCTCATGACCTCCGCCTCCGCCTCCTCAACATCTGCAAGTGTATAGTATCCCCACTGCTTATTACACCGCATCCTATGCATCCCATTCCAGTACCTCACCCCCTCCCCAAAATACTCCTTCGCAATAACGAACACTTCGAGGACATGATTAACAGCGACTTCTCGTGGTAGACCACCGTTTCCGAAGCTAAGGCGAAAACTCAGGAAGTAGTTGCAGTGTTCAGGATTGGCGGGGATTTTAGGATGCTGGGGGAACGTGAAGTAGTAGAAGGCGTTGTCGGCGTCGGTAATGAGGAGCGGTTGGGAGGCAGAGGGTTGGACTTGGGAGGGGAATGTTGTTCTGAGGCGTGCGAGGAAGAGAGCGTAGAGGGATTGGTTGGAGGGTGTTGGGGGGAGAGGAGGATAGACACTGAAGCCGCATTCGAACTCGACAGTCATTTTGGAAGTTGAGCTTGTGTTGTTAGTTATAATACTGAGATGACGAGAGGTAGAGAGCTTACAGGGTTTGATGTAGTGACGAAGATCAAAGGCTGTACTTCAAGCTGCAATGGTCAACGAGGAATAGGGGCCACTGGCATCCCTCAACCTGGAAGGATCGCGGGAATTATACAGTAACATTAGATGTTACTGTTTTGTCGACATCGTCTGTCTGTATAACGTGATGTGTCCGTTGTCAGGTCATTGCAAAGCCCATCTCCGCATTCGAGGTTGTTGTCAACCCTCGATGTTCGATTCAGACAAAACGACCATGTGACTTCTTTGAGGTCAATTCGACATCTTTTCCAACACAAAAGTAGTATAACTGTAAGTATTAGTATAAAGAACCCCGCATTGGGGAATTAATTGACTTGTTGCGTGATCGTCACAGAGTTCGTGAAGCAAACTTAACACGGCAACAAGCTCATCCACGATATTAATTTCAAGCCTCCCGTACCTCTAGCCATTTACATCGCAACAGAACACGTAATAAAAAGCTTCCCAACTTCTCTACCATCCAATTAGCCTTTACAATCACTATCGCTCTCCAAGTTTGAACGGCTCCGCCGAAAGCCTTGATATGTCCAGCATCACCTTCTCAAGCTGCGCACTCCGAAGGTTCAACAAGCATTTGCATGCTCCTTAAGTATGAAAGAACTGTTGATGGAGTCAAAACTACGAGAGTCGATTGATATGGGGGTTTCCAGAGCACGTCATGAAGTTCTAAGCTTGAGGAGGATTCCTACGGCCGACCGTATAGACTACTACGTCAAAGTTCCATTTAAAGAGATCGGTATATTTGAGGATGAAATACGTGTTTAGGGAGAGGGGAAACGTGGAGTTGCCAGAGTGTCGAACTTGATGCTTCGGCGTAGAGGTCCGCGAAGGAGTTAAGCTGGACTGTGTGCGCTTACAGTCCCTGACGCGACCATTTACAAGTTATTTTATGGTTGAGATTGTCCTTTGTCCGTGGTATTGGCCCCATGAGACTTGCATCGATGGGGAGAGGTAGCGATGGCACTCAAAGGAACAGTCACACTCTGGGTTCACGATAGCTTCCTCGAATTGGGCTCTAGAGCCACAGCGCCTTCGTCGCTCTACGTGGGGTGCCCACCAGAGCATGGACTTCAGCTCCAGACTTAAGTTTCAAGCCCACCCAACAACACCAGCAACATCCTGAATGAATCGTCTCGCCCCAATGTAACAGTCGAAGCATGTATCCTGACAAGACCAGGTCTTATTTCCGGGAAGGGTACATCTTTGTTTAGCGTCACAGAAGTAAGACGTGGAGGCGAAATACCCAGACCTCGGCCTTGGAAAACCTGTTGTGAATTGCGTGCATTAGATCAGATCAGATGACGTTTAATCTGATAAGATCATCTCGGTGAGCGATTTTCACGGACCCGTTGTTACATGGAAAGCAACCAATTAGACATGTAAACGATGACAGGTTAAAATCAAGGGTCCCCACGAGTTCAAGGCCGGTGCCGGACATGACGATGCCGAGGTTGTACTATAAATGTACGATAATCTCAAACATGAGGATGCGTTGTAATTGTATTGTCATGAAGATCTCTGCAGAGAGAAGAGAAAAGACACGTGTGTAAAGGACCTATCAGTAAATGCCAAATCAAACTGCATGCATTTGCCTCACAGCACATCTCACATTGGACAGTTCTTCACCCCACCATCAAGCCCCGAATTTGGTGATAGGCACATCTAGCCCACTTGTTGAGTGGCTCCCGCATGGACGCGGCCCAAATCAACAAGGCCCGTGGTTATATAAAGTGCCTACCTACCCAAGGCGCTGCCACAAAAAAAACCTGTTCTGATCACCCACCGCAAGCAGTATGACTCTTTTCATCAATGGCAAGATCCTCTCGAGGACTGTCGCCAGTTTGGCCGACGAACCCACCTTTGCTGAGAGCATGTACATAAAAGACGGCATCATTCAAGCCGTTGGAACAAAGGATGAAGTGCAGGCCAAAGTCACGAGGGATGATGTTGTCACGCAGGATCTCGAGGGGAAGACGGTTCTACCGGGGTTTGTGGATGGGCATATGCATCTTTTGCTACTGGGCCAGTCGCTGAGGAAGATTGCGCTGGAGGGGTGTAAGAACCTGGAGGATATTCTTCATGAGCTGCGCACGTATGCAAAGGCGAACCCGGATGTTCCGCGGATCATGGCAAAGGGATGGATGCACTCCATGACGCCGGATGGAGTGACGGCCAAGATTCTGGATGAGATTGATGAGAGGCCGATTTATGTTGATACAAAGGACATGCACTCGACGTGGTGCAACTCAGCGGGCTTGGAGGAGATGAAGGTCGCTGATCTGGAGGACCCGCCGGGAGGTATCATCGAGAGGGATGAGAACGGCAAACCATCTGGTGTTCTCAGCGAAGCATCCATCCTGTCGATTGTCTGGCCTACACTTGCGCAGCTTGCGTCGAATGAGGAGCGCATTGAGTGTATGCTCGCTGCGTTCAAAGCGTACCATGCGTCAGGATACACGGGGATCATCGAGATGGCGATGGATGAATATAGCTGGGAGAGTCTTGTTGAGCTGAAGAGGAGACATCCCGATGTGGCGATGCGTGTAACGGCGTATTGGATCGTTAAGCCTGCTGATACAGTTGAAGAGCGCACGAGGCAGGTCGACAGGGCGATTGAACTTGCGAAGCAGTATAGTCTGGAGACGTCGCCTGATCTTCGCATCGCGGGCATCAAGATCATATGCGACGGCATCATCGACGCCTGCACGGCATATCTCTCAGAGCCATACTCCTCAGTCGCATCACCGCCGCCGTTCTGGTCAAGAGAAGATCTTCAACCTGTCGTCAAACAGGCCGCTGATGCAGGAATCCAAATAGCGCTTCATGCCATCGGCGATGCAGCAATCCACATGGCGGTCGACATGCTCGAGAAGTACGGCAAGCCAGGATCCCGCCATCGAATCGAACATCTCGAGGTCTCATCCCCCGAAGACGCCCAACGTCTCGGCAAACTCGGCCTCACAGCATCCATCCAGCCCGTCCACGCCGACCCAGCCATCCTACGCGCATGGCCACGCCTCATCGGCACCCGTCGCGACCGCGCCTTTGCATACCGTGAATTCGCCGACTCCGGCGCCCTCCTCGCGCTCGGCAGCGACAGTCCCACGGCACCGTGGAACCCCCTGCACAACGTGTACGTAGCGGCGACGCGACGTTCGGCGAGGGAGCCAGAGTGTGAGGAGGTGGTGAATGAGCATTTCAAGCTGGGTGTGTGTGAGGCTGTTGTTGCGGGCTCGCAGGGCGCGGCGAGGAGTGTTTTTCAGGATGGGAGGGTTGGGACGCTGGAGGTGGGTAAGTTTGCGGATCTGGTTGTGGCGGATATGGAGTGGGATAGTACGACGTTGTTGAGGGCGGAGATTAGGGAGACGTGGTTTGCTGGGAAGAGGGTTTGGAGTCTTGGTGGTTGATTGTGAGTGAGCATGGTGTTGTTGGTGGGTTGAGGTTTTGGGATGGGATGGGAGTATAAAATGAGATAGACGATGAAATGGGTGATCTTTGAGACTGTTGGGCGAATCGAGTACGGTGAGAACTGATACTCTCGCTAAATCCCTGCCATGTTACATTCGAATGTTGGTGTAAATGTTCAATGCTCAATGTTCAATGTTCAACTACGTTCACGCATCTCTTGACCATCTCCATCCTAGATCCAACACCACTCTCTCACTGCCTTAACCAATGAATGACGCACTCAACTCTCCCTATCACAACCATCATCAGACCATCTCTCATCTAGTTATCAGATACACAACACGCCAAGTTTATCTCTCTACCCGCGGTATCTCCAAACCTAACATCCTATCTCCTCTCTCGCTCCCAATTCTAGCCTCCGGTTTCTCCACCGCCCTCTTTTTTTGTTTTCCGCGGGAAAACATCTCCCATCTCAGGCCATTCCCCCGCATTCCAGTTATTTTTTTAGTTAACTTACCTATCTCAGAACAGTGGATGCACCCCTGGCTAGCGGTATCTCAGCACCCCAGATCATGAATCGTATAATCGCCCCCGGGTTCAAAAAGGGCGCGCTGTCGCTGTTCAGTAAGATGAGACCCCATCTCCTCTCTGATCATAAATTGCAATATTCATCATGGCTGAGACTAAGAACGATATCGAGATGGACAAGAAGATCATCCCTCTTGACCACGACGATGTCGAGGCTGATATCAATAACGGCACCATCACTGACCTCGACGAGGCAGAACTGTTCCTCCAGCAACATGGCATCGCTCACTCGCGCCTAAGCGAGCTCATGGCTGATGAAGATGCCCTCAAGAAACTCCGCAAGAAAGTCGACTGGTCACTCATGCCGCTCCTCTGCGGAACTTATCTCCTTCAATATGTCGATAAGCAAGCCCTCGGCTACTCCGCCGTCTTCGACCTCTTCTCAACGACAGGCATGACTCCAGACGAATACTCCTGGATGGCGTCCATCTTCTACTTTGCGTACCTCGTCGCCGAGTGGCCTGCCTCGTACCTCGCGCAGCGTTTCCCAACCGGCACCATCGTCAGCACGTTCGTCATCACCTGGGGCACCATCCTCTGCCTCACAGCAGCATGCCAGAACTTCGCCGGTCTCGCAGTCTGTCGTTTCCTCCTCGGCACCTTTGAAGCTGTCATCACACCAGCCTTTATGCTCATCGTCTCGCAATGGTTTCGTCGCGAGACACAGCCTGCGCGCGCAGGTCTGTTCTACTGCTTCAACGGCTTCGGCGCCATGTTTGGCGGCATTCTGTTCTACGGCGTCGGCCAATCGAAGGGGTGGGATATCTGGCGGACTATCTACGTGATCTGCGGCGGATTGACGATCTGCTGGGGTGTGGTGTTGTACTTCTTCCTGCCCAACAACATCCTCACTGCCAAGAGGTTCAGCGTTGAGGAGCGTGCGATGCTTATTGCGCAGAGCGCGAGGAACAAGACGGGTGTGTTTAACAGGAAGATCAAGTGGAATCAGATCAGGGAGGTCTTTGTGGACTCGCAGATTTGGTTGCTGTTCTTCTTTGTGCTGTTGAACGAAGTCATTAACGGAGGTATTGCGAACTTTTCCAAGCTGATCGTCAAGGGGTTCACACATGATGCGCTGTTGACGACGGCGTATGGAATTCCGTACGGTGCTTGCAACGCCATCTTTATGTTTACGGGACCGTATGTCGCGTCCAAGTTCAAGAACGTGAGGACGATTGTTATGTGTGTTTGGCTTCTGCCCACGCTTATTGCTGTTACCTTGTTCTGGCAACTTCCTCGCTCCAACAAGGGCGGTCTTCTTGCTGGCTACTACATGGTAATTCCCCAAACCCCCCTCAATCTGAACCCTTTCTAACTGTTTAGTGCGCTTCTTTCGTCGGAGCTCTCATCGTCGCCCTTCAAATGCCCGCCTCAAACGTCGGCGGCTACACCAAGCGAACCACCGCCACAGCCTTTGTATTCCTCGCCTACTGCATCGGCAACATCATCGGTCCCCACGGCTTCATTGGCTCCGAAGCACCAATCTACCAGACCGGCTGTAAGCTCATCATTGGCTGTGTAGCAGGCCAAGTCGTCATTGCGATTGCTCTTCGCTTCGTGCTCATCCGTCGAAACCATCTTCGTGACGCTCAAGCTCCCGTTGTGGAGGATGAGAATGCGGTGTTGCAGGATCTCACTGACTTTGAGAACCCCAACTTCCGATACTCTTACTAGTCGTGGGAGATGTTTTATGATGTCATGAGTGGTGTTTAGTTAGTGTGCGTTGAGAGTCAATTGAAGCTTTCGTCTTGGACCCTGTATACCCCAGATTCAGTGATGACTCGGGAACCTGTGCGTGAAATCTGGGGTATTCCACTTTGTTGCTGGCTTTACGTAAAAGAATGTGACGAGATGGTTATGCACGATGCTAGGTTACTGACCCTGGGACTTCTTGGCAAGATGGGGTAGACATGGGTTAATCGAGGCGATGTTTGTTTCTCCGGACTTAACACCGTCACTTGGTCTACAGAGTCATGTACTCAAGATCAACAGCTTAGTCTCATTCAATGCTCTCTCTAGTCCTCCCATTTGGACGAAACCCTCCACCAAAACTCACACTGTTCATCTCCCCACGTATACTCAACCAACTCAGCTGCCTTCCCAACCCCCGTCCCCCCAGCCCTCTCATCATTCCCTCTTCCCAGCAACATCGTCTTTCCCTTCCCGCCCTCAAACGAAGTCCAATACGGTCTTTGCGCAAACTTGCCCTTTATAGCATTCGGATCACCTTTCGTGATGAAACTAGTACAGTACGCATGGAACTGTCCAGCTACTTCTCTCTGCGCAGGTGAAATCTCTCGAACTTCACGGTTAAACGTCTGATATCGCATTTGATCACCGTGGTTGGCACCGAAGAGGGCGGTTTTGTTGAGGGCCCAGTGGTATAGATACCCGGGTTGCGCGCTGGGGTGGTATGTTGACCAGATCACGGTTTGGCGTACGGGGCATGTATATGCGTAGTGGCCATATGCTGTCTCGAGGCGTTTATACTGTGATCCTACGCCAGGAATACCACGAGTGTCGAGATGTGGTGAGTCAGGGTTTGTGGAAGGATCAGGATACAGCTTCTCAAGTTCCGCGACTTCAGCGGCCGTAAGATGTGGTAGAAGCTTACGAAAGAAGCCCGTGAAATCCTCAGGCTTGTCGGCCGTTCGGGGAACGTAGAAAGCACCCTCATTTGCAGCTGAGCCCGTCAAGATGGGAACTCTATGGAACTTGCCAGACTTCCATGCTTCAATGGGTCGGCGTGAAATGACATCTCCGTCGATGACAGGCTGCCATGCCCAACGAATAGAAGGATCTGAACGTCTAAACACCTCTTTTCCTGCTTTGTCCACAGTTTCTGAGGGAAGACCTCGAAGACAGGTTAGGATCTTGGGGTCTTTGAGATTCTCAAAGTGTGAGCAAGGCGTCAGGTCGAGAAGTTCCCGGAAGTGCTGTGTGTTGAGCGCAGCGTTTGGAGGATGGACTGCGCGGGCGGTATGAGCTCCCGAGTCCAGGATTGCTTTGTGAAATAGGTTCTTGGGCTGATTGATGTCCATAATAAGATGCCCGATCTGTAATTGTTAGTACCAATTTGAGCCAAAAAGGGAGGCCACTTACACCATGAGCTGCAGCGCTCAGTCCCATGATGGTAACATCATCAGGATCACCTCCAAATGCAGCAATGTTCTCTTGAACCCACTCAAGCGCAACATACATATCCTTCAACCCAAGGTTCAAGACACCTTCGTTGGCAGTTAACTCAGTGTTCAGTCCACCGAATACACCAATGCGATATTGCATGCTAACAGCAATGTACGGCTCTTCCGAGAAAGCAAGCATGGTATGAGAATTATGCATCCTTGCAGCACCACGATTGAACGCTCCTCCCGGAATAAGAACAGCGACGGGAAGTTTCCCCTTGCTTAGTGTATGGCCTTTCTTGCGCCAAATGTTGATGGTGAGACAATCCTCTGATTCATAGTCTGGACCGAGGATAGGGTCTTTGAGGAAGGGAACGAGTTGTATGCCAGGACATCTTCAAACGTCAGTGTACACTTCAACAAGATGTCTTGAGAACTTACCTTGGTCCTAGACAATAGGCTTCAATCGTCTCATTGCTCGCTCCCACAGGCTCAGCAGGTCTGAACCGTCGTTCACCAACCGGAGGCACAGCATACGGAATCCCCATGAATCCCTCCAACGGCTCAGGAAACGTCCCATCATCAACAAACTTCCCAATGACAGTTCCCTGCTTAATCCTCACAGAGGGCAACGCCTCTGGTCCAGAACGTCCAAAGACATCGGGATACGCTGTAAACGCAGCGGCCAAGAGGACAGGCAATGCAGCCAACCACATCCACGAACTTCCCTTGCGTTCAGCCATGTTCGAATATGATAACATCTAATCTTGAGCCATGCTACCTACACGATCGTGCTATTGATAACAACCATTGACACTTTTCCGTCGGGTCTAACGTCCAAGTTCCCCGGATTAGTTCCCCGAGACTTTCCTATCTGGATGACTTGCAAGGAACCAAGTGGGAACGCTGATGCACATAGTTTAGAGCTACGGTTGTCAAATTTGAGATCCGTGCTGATCGGCTGCTAAGCTTGGGCTCCGAGACGATAAGTTACCAGAGTGAGGGGGAAGTTGGCCGCGGGAAACTTGCACCCTGGTCAAATGATAGTGGTGGAGTCTGATCTGAAATCCGGGGTAAGCTGCATGCAGGGAGCTTTGACGAACGCAACAACGGCAGGCTAAGGAACGCTATGTATTTGATGATATCAGAAATATGCTCTTATGAGATGAACTAGGTAGACCGACCCACGTATGCTGTCTATCCAAAACGCCAAGATGATGAGATGCCGAGATGATAACATGCTAAATCACAATTCCACGCTGGGACCATCCCCCTCTCCCTTTCCAAGCCCAGATCAATAACCCGACAGCTACCCACACCGTAACAGTCTCAGCCCAATAAGTCGGAGCATAGCACTGTTCACCGTAGCAGAATAAATCACCGCGCTCTTCGCCCCCGGGCGCAGACTTTGAGTTGTTCGCGCCGTTCTGATAAGTCGCTGAGTAGACGAGTCCCCAGAATGTAGAACCTGCTGCGGGAAGCATACCGATGATACCGAAATTCGTAGCAAAGTTCTCAACACCCCAGATGATTGTGACGATCAAGGGTGTAAGACTGAAGATTGCACCATAGCCTGCGCCCACAAGACCTGAGACGAGCCAGAAGCGCTCAGCGTGGTTTTGCACGAGGCCGGATGCGAGGATCAAGAGACCAATTGAGAGGAGTGTTGCAAAGAAGGCCATGAAGGCAACGCGGGAGATGGAGAAGCGGTTGCTCACGGCCGAGCGAGCATGCGGTGCTTGAACATGCTGTGTCTGGGGATATGGTGCTAGAAGATCAGTCAGAGTACCGATGAAGATACGAGACGCAGTGTTTGTGACACCAAAGATGGACACATGTGTCGCCGCTGAAGTGCGATGGCTTAGACCTTCCATCTCAGGTGGTGTCAGTGTACCAATGATTGTGCCCAGGTTGTTGATGAAAGCCTCGCCTGGTCCCACGATCAGGAGGAATGCCAGAGCAAACGGCCACATGGTGCGGTCAGACAGGAACGAACGCGTTTCAGCGTTGAGGACCCAGTTCTTCTTCCACTTCGCATTGTCCTTGGACGGATCAAGTAATGCTGAACCCTCCGTCTCATCACCCGTCGCACCGTAAGTCCTCTCGGACCTGCTGAGTAGAGAGCTCCCATCGAGTAAACCACTCTGCTCCAGCTCCTCAATAGCCTCATCGATAAGCTCGTCCTCATCCACGACACGTAATGTGAATGTGCCCAGCATACCCATGGAGAAAGTCAAGACAGCGAGGAAGAGGAAGAAGCGGAATACGTCCAAGTCGCCCTTGGACCCGTCTGGCCGCGTCTCAGTGAACAGACGGGTTCCCGCTTGACTCAGCCACATGGGACTCAATCCAAAACAAGTAATCGGCGTAGCAAGCGCCAGTCCTCTATAACGACCTTTTCCAAAATTCTTGGCGCAAGATGACACAGAAGCCATGTAAAGCGCACAAGTCGCGATACCGATGCACACAAAGGCAAACATCAGAAACGGAACGGACCAGTCTCCATTGACACGATATCCAGGATGACTGCGATACTCCAGATCCAATTTGCGATAAACACCCGCTGCGATGCCATACCCACTCCCAAAGAGGATTCCTCCCCCCAGCGCAAGCGGTTTTAGCCCAACGCGATCGCAGATATACCCGATGAGCGAAATAGGGAGGTACAGCGCCACAGAGCCAGAGATAGCGACGGCGTTGACCTGGAACTGCGTGTAGTGCAGGCGGGACTGGAGAAGAGGCGCGTAGAGGGAGAATACGACGATGGAGCCGCAGGCGAGGGCTATGATGTTTGCTGCGATGAAGGCGATGAGGCGGAGGGCTTGCTTCTCCTTGTTTCGTCGCGCGCGGGAGGATGAGTCGGAGGACGAGGCGTAGGAGCTGTGGGTGGAGATTTGGTCGGCGTCGAGGCGCGTGTCGTCGGGGACGGGAGACGACATAATGATGAGGGTGTAGAATGTTTGAGGAGGGAGAGTTTAGGGAGGTTTCATGGTTGAAATAACTAGATAAGAATAGAGTTGGTGAATGAATCACGTCAACTAAGACTAAGACTGGTCCGTCGCGATCCCACTGGACGTCATGGGTCATGCTTCGAATCTTACCCCACAATTCTATGCCGAGGTCGGACAAAATTCCGTGTCAGTCAGAGACCGTTATCAATCTTATCAATCTTAGAGACTTGATCACGAACTGATCAAACTGCCTGGACTTTGACTCGTTGAAAAGTGATTCATGTGTTTCACCAGAGCAGACATGGAGTCAGAAAGCCACTCAATAAATTACAGCTGATTCACAGCCTGTAATTTAGAACACATGTCTTGGTCGTACAGTTTGTGGTACCGACTACCCTAGACAGTTACGAAAAGCAACTGTGCTGGCTATTACGGGCTAAAGAATAGCTGAGAGATTGAATTCTTGTATGGTTAACATCGCTGACCAAAGTGAGAGAAGCTGGATTTATTGTGTAAGACCGACCCTTCGGCTTGTGCGCGTTCTAAAAGTTGAGCGCTGTGCTCCTACTAGGACAACATCACAACAGGGGGAGTCTAACATCAACAAACTCAGATGGAGTGGTGCAGCAACAGTGCGACAAATTTCCCTTGAGACGCTAAACTACAGACTAGGTAGAATTGAAAAACAAATACGTATTATGACAATGAGCAGGACTTATCTGGACTCGAATTGAGTTGAGCTTGACCGCGCGAGGTCCCTTGGTGATATGTGACGCACACTTGGGCGACACTCAAGAACAGCTGCACCGACATACCCGCCCCAATTCTGCCACCATCCTTACTTGCCATCTGCACCGTGAATGATTCTTTCGATGATCCAAGTTTGACATGAATGACTGAGGGTGATCGGCATCGTCAGTGATAGGGGCTCATAAAACTGGGCTGGCCTGTCGGCACCGTGCTTCAAGAACGTAGACTTCCGATAGTCACCACCCATTGGCAGTCTCGATCTCGCGCATGGGTTATGATACAAGGTATCGCGAGTGAGATGGGCGGTGGAGTTGATTCCATTATTTCGCTCCTTGGAGGTGCTTACTACCCGTCGAGTGAGTAGTGAACGCGTCGGTACGGCGAGGGGATATGAAGCGTTGAAGTGCTTACGAGGGATCGGGACTCTTCAAGGTTTGGCCGGAGTCGTCGGCACTAGAGACTTGAACTCCTCGTCGGGCATCTTGAGTCGTGGCAAGATGGATCTCAGGGTGCATGACGTTGTGGAAAGGATCGTGTGTTGTGACTATCCCTCGAGAAGAGCGATGCCATGCTGTGAATGTGGAAGGAAAGCGGTTGCCAATCGATGGGTATTCTGTGCTGAAGAGGAGCTGTCGGGCATGGGATCGCTCATGTTGTTGTGATGAGGGATAAGTCCTGCATGCCACTATTAGATGTTGTACAACATGAACTTGTGAGGCGCGTACCTTGGCAATATTGCTCTCAAGTCCCATCCATGGATATAAATACCAAGTCATCGGCGTCGGTGTCGAGGCCAAGCCGAGTATTCCTTTGTTTACTGGCCGCACTTGATTGGAAGTTCATGCCGCCTCTGTTCGGACAACAATGAAGAAGCGGTAGTGGCCGAGAGGCGTGGCCCAAACTTGGCCGACGGTACGTAATCGTGTCTCGTATGCTTCCGGCACCAGGAAGATCTGGTTCCATGCTGATGTCGTGTTCGTGAATGTAGAGGGCGCAAAAACGGCGGAGTTAGGTGAATCATATTGGAGCGCTGCGGACACTGCATGTTAGAGCCTTCGCAATGTTTCTGTAGGGGCTGTAAAAAACCCGGTAATACAGAAAATACACCGGAAGTGTCACTGATGCGGAATGAATGCAATAAAATGATGGATGGTGTCGCATGAGGAAGAAGGAAGTGTGTAGATTGAAGTTGGCATATCACATCGCAAAACTTGCTGGGTCACGGAAGAGAGCAATGCAGACAGAATTGAGTGAGAATGAATGTTTTTTTGTTTAGCTACAGACCGCTTGTCCTTACCGACCACCGGACAACCTCTTCGCACACAGATTCAGTTACCGTCAACATATATCGATATGGAAATGGCCGTACGCGGCATCCGCTTTGTCGAATTGGCGTTTGAGCACCAGACATACATGCACTCATCCTTGACGACGGCACTGTCGTCTTCCTCCATCTCCTCGTCTTTGACAACTGCGTCGCCTCCATGTCCATATGCACTCTTGAAAAAATGCGTGCAAAATGGTTTTGTGGTTTGGTGGCCGTGAGTCGATTTTCTTGTTTTCCCATACAAATGCTCATCCTTGATACCATTGCCGTGTATTATCAGAATACCGACTTTCAAGTGTGACCAGGCAATGCAAATGAGAGCAAATTGTGATGAGGTCGAAAAAAGAGGAAGTTGGGTTGTGGTCTGAGGTTGCTTGTGAGCAAGTGATGTTAACGGCCGCTTCCACGTCCCTGTGCTCGCCCTAGCGGTGTTGTTGGCCCTGCCGACCTCACTGCGAAAGGCGTGGCTTCACCGTCGCCACCTAGTAACTTGTCGCCAGCTTCGAGCTGTAGCGGTATAATGTCTAAGTTGTGAGCCAGGTGTGTCATTTACAGTTGAGACTTGTGGCTCAGAGCTTAAATCAGCAGACAGAACTTAGTCCTTGACCTTGATGCTGTCGCGACTCATTATCACAATCATCGACTTTCGAGTTTATCTGGGCCAATGTCAGATGCTGAATGGGAAGGCAAAGGAACGTGGAGTGAAGCGGCCCGAAGGGAAACAGGACAAAGAGAAGGGCGACATACCTTAGGGAATAGCAAGTATAGTTGTGATAGCAAATTTGTTTCAGGTTTGGGAAAGGAAGGTTTGCGTTTTGGGGTCGCGATTCGGAATGCGATGTTGACGTCGCCTGCTTTGCCAGTGCAAGAAGATCTTGCAGACTTCCACTGCGTGTCCCTCTGTACAGCTTTGCAGGCTCCGGCCTCGGCAGACCTCACATCCACATTGCTCTGTTCCTTCAACACGACCGCACGCTCAATTCTATGCTCTGTTCCCTCGCCATTCCTGATCAGAAGGATGTCACCGCCCCCAAGAATGAGGGCGGGAAGATGGCTTGCACCTACACGGAATGACGTGCGGCGTCCATGACATCCATGGACCGCTCAATGCGGTGTTCGGTGCTCTCGTCGCCTTGATCAAGCGCGCCCGGAAGGGGCCTATTGGGGTTCAAAGTCAGCTAATGAATATGCTACTCAGTGTTATCGACGTACCGCTAGTCACCTCACGAGGAGGGAAGGTCACCCCAAGTGGGGGATGGTCACCTCAATATGAAGGACGAGTGTTGGTGTCATCCAGGAAGCTGGCACAGAGACTGGTGCCCATAGGCCTCCTCCTCGTCCGACCATAGACACAGGCAACCCCAGTACGCTGTCACGCCGGAGCAGGCAGGATGGCCCTGGGACTGCGTACCCATGGTGAGATGGGCCTGCGTACATCTGCATAGGTTCATTGGACTGCAGATGAGGATGTTGAGGCACATCCATGTAGGTGAAGCCGCCAGGAGCAGCTAAGTTCTGTCTGCTGATTAAGCTCTCAGCCACAAGTCTCAACTGCAAATAACAGAAGGGGAGCCTTGGCTGGAGGCGGCATGGGCATAGGCATATAACCCATAGGAGGTTCTAAGGGAGGGTATTGGGGCACCATGTGTGTGTATGGCATGGCGGGCTGGTATGCTTGCTAGCTGGGCAGCAACAACTAAGTTCTGTCCGCTGATTTAAGCTCTCAGCCACAAGTCTCAACTGAAAATAACACATCTAGCTCACAAGCTGACCCTCAGGGGCTTGTTCAGCGGCAACGACGACCTTCTTCAGGAGCTCGCTCCGTGGCATCACTCTTGCGAGACTTGCCACTCTTGTCTCGAGGCTCATCAGTCTCGCGAGTGAGTGGCCGGCCGCGCATCATCTCCTCCGAGGCGTATGTACGGTTGAGCTTTGACTGGTACAAGAGGTTGCGCTTCAAGTTCTCCTCAGACAGATGGCGGTGTCGGATAAGCTTGGGGATTGGGAGCGCGCCCTGGGAGGGGCCTGTGGAGGTGTCAAGTCAGCTTCCACAAACATGCCTCTCAGTGTTTTCGACTTACCGCTTTTCACCATCACCCAGCCGAACGTACTAGCCCTGAAAATGGATGGCGCTCAAGCGTCTCACCAATACCTCACAACAACGGTCGAAATACCTCGTTACTTGGCACGAACTTGCCAGTGAGCACTTGCTGTGGCTGGTACATCTGGGTTGCCACGATCTGAGCGGTCGGTTCTTCGTCTGATCCGCTCTTCTTGGGCTTAGGACCCCGCTTGCAACCTGAATTGAAGGGTTGGTTAGTGTAATTGATCACTGTGACCGGGGGTAGCATGGACTTACCAGATGTCGCCTTTTTGGCAGGAGTAGAAGGACAGCCTCCGTCGTTAGACTGTGCCTTGAAGGCCTCAATCTTCTTGTTGAAGAAAGTCCACTGGTTCATCCGAGTGGCGCGCCCTAGTAGGTCCTGTTGAAGTTCTAACGTTAGCTCATGCAAACATGCCTCAGCGTTTATCACATACCAACTTCGCCCCCTTCACCTCATAAGGAGGGACAGATGCCCGTGTCAACATCCTTCAGCAAATTGCACGGAGACATGTCTCACGCAAGTAGCGTGCCTTAGAAAGGCCTGTAAGGGTGTCCAAGTTAGCTCTTATGAACATGCCTCTCAGTGTTCACGACGTACCGCTGTCACCTCATTACGAGGGAAGGAAGTTCAATTCACCCACAAAGGGGACGGTACCTGCCCTGAGGGAGGGCGGCAAACTGATGCGAAGCGGGAAATCTTGCACCAATTGCGGTATCGGATGAAGTCCAGGGTGTTGCCATTCGGCTGTTGTTGATGCTTCACCCCTAGAGCGGGGGACAGTGGATCACCCCTGGTGTGGGGGATGAGGAGGGGGGGAGGTAGAGAGTTGGTGAATTGGTGGCAACGCGTTGAAACAACAACGCGAACGTTGTTGTGTTTCGGAAACGCAGGGTAAAATACAGCAGGTGAAGAGGAGAATGGAAGGGGGTGAGGGGAGGAGCGAGATCCGCCTGAGAAGCGGTCCTGTCACCCTCCAACGTGAATCACACTCTGAAGCTAACAACCAGCATCACCCCGTTTTGAATGGGGGGCAGGAGAGCACCCAATGCTGAAGAGTCGATGACCGGGTCCGCCTCAGAGGCGGCCAGTATCGCCCTCCAACATGGGTCTCATCCCGCTGCTGACACTCAGCAATATCACCAAAGTCCGAAGACCTGGGATGGCCTCATCTGTCAAATATCAGTGTCAAGTCTCACGAGCATGTTTGAGGGGCGTCATTCACGCATGAAGCCACTGCTGGGTCCGGTGCGCTCTCGACGTCCCTTGAAAATCCACGGGAGGAAATAATTCTCACGCCAGATCGTGCTGCATGAGGGTCAGCGTTAATGTTTCTGTTCCAAGGTGTCATACTAACTTGTGAGTGAGGACCGGCCAAAGTCTCGGTGAACCTGAGCGAGCGGTGCCCTTGAGACCGATATGTCTTCGGAGTGGGATGAAGCGGAATAGCGAAAGGGCCCATGGTCCGAAAGGGACTGGGCGATGAAAAGTCAGCTCAACTCCGGATGTCACCCAAGAGCTGTGAGATATTCTTGGAGAAAACATACCTTTTTGATTGATAGTTAAAGCTTATGACATCTCAACGAGACATATCAAGCCAACACAGTGAAAAGGACTTGTGCATTTGGGGAGTGCAGTGCGCAGTGTTAAGAAATACTATTTGGGGTGAAGGAGGTAAGAAATATTTGGATGAGGGAGAAGGGATAAGAAATATTTTTGTGTGCGAGAAAAATATTGGGAGCTTTTGTTGCGAGGAAGAAGGCCAGGAGGTGACAGTGCCTGGGGAGGAGGTGGGTCATGTGACCAGTGCAATATGCAGAAGTCCCCAAGTCCTCTCTCTACAGGAGGGGAACTTGCCTTGGTAACACTCATTTCTCAACTCCTGAAAACTCGTCCGTTCTCGATTTTTTCTTTGACACTCGCTGAATCTGATCAACCTACACGCATAAACGCGTCAAAAACTTGCAGCCATGGATGAGAATGACAAATCCTTGCGCGCCTCCTCCCGGAAAGATGAGTTAGATGCTCTCTTCGAAAGCCTCTCACCATTTGACATCCTTTATCTGAGGAAGAAAATTTCCGAGACTACAATCATGCTTGCTGGTTTAGAGAAGTTGCCCCCAGAGATGATCTGCCAGATCCTGAAGTATTTCAACTTTGATGACTACCGTGCTTGCCTTGCTGTGAGCAAGAGCTGGAAGGCTAAGTTCGGTATGAAAGAGACCATGACACAAGCTCTTCATACCTTCTTCCCTGGTCTTATCCCTATGAATCCCAATGATCACCCTCAAAAGCTGTTCTCGATTGAACTAGCTAAGCACCTCAAGTGGAGATACCCTTACGACAGTCGCACCTGGACACCTTGGGACTTGTCTACCACCAACTTTTTCTCTCGACAAACTGCCGCAGTCCACTCTCAGGGTGTTCCCAGGGCATTTCTCTACAACAAGGGAAAGCTGGTATGGCAGCTTTCCACCCACAATATCATCATAGATGACATCAGAAAGGCACACCGGGAGAGATTCGCCCCTCTTGCTAGTGCCATGAGAGGCGCGCGATTCCAAGCGGCCGCTATTAGCGACCACTTCCTCATCCTCCTCGAGCTGCTGCCAGGCTTGAACAAAATGTAAGTGTCTTAGCATTTCTGTTGAGAGTGACCACTGACTGACATCTCTAGCCATGTTGCCAAGATGGATACCAGAGGTACCTGGGCTGAGTTTACCCTTCCCGCCGGTCTCAACCACGCATATGTAGACCTGAGAAAGATGTTTTTTGTCACAAAGAATGGAAACATCTTCAGCTACAGCTGGCGGGAGTCTCTACAGGAAGTAGACCTGTCTGGAATTGGACACCCCTTTGGGCCACAGCCAGGTTGTTATGGCTTAGCGCAAGTGTTGCCACATCCTCAACATGATGATGTTTTTTTCGCCGTCTGGGCTCTCTCCCACCCTGCTCGTGGTAAGTTCAACGATCGCAAGAATCTCAACAACGACTGACGCTAGTAGACTTGAACCTCTTTACCCTGAAGGTGGTGAAGTTCAAGGACGGAAAGATTGTCGGCACCAAGACCAAGGCAATCCGCAACCCCCTGCAACACCCACAGGAGGGTTGCAATGAATTTACCCGGCTGGCGATAACGTTCTCAACCCGCAAGTCTGACGACCACGGCACCTACACTCTGGCCACCTACCGCTTCCAGGGCTTCGACAAGAGAAAGCTCGTGCTCTGTGACTGCTGTGACCCCAAGACCTTGAATGGCGACTGGAACGTCATCACCTTCAACCTCTTCACAGAGTCCTTCGCACACTACGAATTTCTCTCCGCAGACCCGGACCTCCGGTGGAACGGCGACGCTCGGGCGATGCAAGGTCAGAAGAACGTCAAGCGGCTGACGGATACCCATTTCTGGAAGGGTGATCTAGTCCTCGCGTCCTCAATCACTTTTGATGAATCGGGACCTCACGAGTACGCCGAGTACTACACAGAGACTCACCTGGAGACTCTCCGGCCCTTGGGCAGACCACTCGCGCCAGTACCCCAATGGAGACCTATGAGACACGCAGACCCTGGGCAGGCGCTGAGAACGAAAGTGTTCCAGGACGACGACTTCGTGATCGTGCCTAGCCTAGGCGGTCTGGTGCTGTACAAGCCAGAGAAGACGGCCCCGAACCCGGGGACCTTGTTCGACCACACCCTGACATTCCAGGACATGGGGCAAGAAAACCTGCCGCTGAAGTTCCAATTCTGGCAAAACGCCAGATTTATTGAGATGAAGCACGAGGAAGATCCGGAGGAAGAGGATGAGGAAGGGGCCGATCATGAAGATGGAGACGATGGCGGAGACGACGGGAATTGAGGAGGGGACATGGTAGCGGCGGGCTGCTCCTAGCAATCATCACCGCATTCCCGGTCCGGCTCTTCTCGCATGCCCGGCAGCGTAGATGATGCCCGCTTGTACCCGTCACCTCTCCGTCCCGTCAAGCGTCATAATCGTCGCTTCGACTCTCGTGTCGTCGTCTCCACGTTCATGTGCGTTGCCGCGCAAAACCCACACCCAGGTGCCGGAATATTGACCGGCTTCCCTTTCGCCAGCTGCGGCCGCTGCTCCTAGCAGCCATCGCCGCATTGTTTCGAGCGTAGGTCTGTCCCGGGAGGAAGAAGAGTTCCTCCAACAGCATCGCCCTGAGGATGTCCTACCCAGGCCCCTACCTGTTCCGACCTTAGCAGTTCCAGCTGCTAGCTTGGATGAGGTCATCAAGCATCGCCTAGGGGACTTGCTTAAGTCGGTGGACATATGAGAGGGAGTGATCCGGAGACTGTGCAGCCCAGACCACTGCCAATCCAAGGCTGTTGGTCAGTGGAGTTGCTTGGACGAGGTCACTCCAATGCAGTCTCCGGAGAAGTGAGTCTGGTAACACAGTCCGTTCGCTCCTTCACCAAGCACCTTGCCATCGCATGCTGGGTCATCTCATGGTGGTTTCGATATTTTCCTTACGTTTATTGGTGGAGACTAGAACTTCGTTTTGTTATTATTGTTGCTGAGCGTTACGCTGATCAGGTTGGGGATATGTTGAGAGGATTATCTTGCTATTGCCCTCAGAGTTTGACTGAACTACTCATTGAAGGGGCCATCAAAGATCGTGAGGAAGAGGACGACGATCCTGGCGTTAACGGAAAGGGATGAACAATACCCCTAGATATTTGCTACTGGCGTTTAATAATGTATGACATCTGTATTGAGACTCTATTCCACTGTTTCTCCATTCGTGACAATCTCCGTGTAAGATCTTATTCATGTGAACATGGCAATAGCGGAACGAGAAAGCGCAAGAAAGTTACGGGATCAATTCATCTACGGTACTAACGTCGACCCTGTGTAGCCGCAGTAACTTGCGCCCACCAATCATTAATCCCCTCAACATCACACCAGTCCATCTCAATCGGATTCTCAAACCACCACCGCCCATCCTTCCGATCACTCTCATACTTCTTCAAACTGCCTCCATCAAAACGATGGTTCTTTACACCTACAAGCAACACCGCACTTCCGACGTGAGGAGTGAAGGCTTCAGGATCCAAAAAAACTGTGAGGTTTACTTGCTTTGACGTAGATGGATCTGCAAGGCGTGCACTTCGCTGTCGGTAGGGCGGAAGACTCGAGGGTTCAATGGCGGAGAGGTAGGAGACTATGGCGAGGACGTTGCAGGACCAGTTTTGGGCGTACGGCAGGTGGGGGATTTGGCGGAGGGTGGTGAGCTTGAGGGGGGTCTGAGGGTTGTGCCAGTCTCGAGGGAGGGCGATTGCTTGGCGGGATGTAGGCGTCTCTTGGGTTATCGTAGTTCTTTTTGGAGTTTGTGGTCTTTGGGGAACCTCAGTCTTTTGTGGTGTCTTCGGTTTCTGTGGCGCCTCTACCTTTTGCGGTGTCCGTGGTTTCCGCCAGAGGGTTGACTTGGTTGGTGTCTGCGGCCTCGGGAGTGTCACCGTCTTTCGTGGAGACTCAGTCTTTGGTGGTGGTGGTGGTGCCTTCTGGGGTGTCTTGGGTCTGTTGGCATTCATAAGTCTCTCAAAGGCTTCGAATGCTTCTTCAGCTGCGGCTTCGTCGACATCGTCAAACTCCATAAAATCATGCTTGGGGGGTCCCTCCGAAAGCTCCGGCTGACCGGGAGCCAGCTTGACCTCCGGCTCAGGCTCTGGTGCTGGTTTGGCCTGAGCCGCTGACTTTGCTTGAAGTGCTGGTGCCGGAATCTGTTGGGGTAGCGGCTCATTCTTCTTCTGAAGTGCTCGATACGTTTCGTTCCAACCAACAGTGATAAGGTCTCTCACCAAAAGCATCACCATGCTCTCCTCACCAACGTCATTCCACTTGACATCGAACTCCACACACCGAACATAAGCCCCCAAAGCGATGTCCCCCGTGGTGACGAAGCGATGCATATCAGGGGCTATTATCGCCTGAATACAGACCTTTCCATCACCAAGAAGAAGTCGAATGACCTGCCATCTTCCCGATCTTGAGACAGAAATGCGATCAACGCCCTCCACAAGGAAGATGCTTCCCGGGACACAGTACTTTGTGCGCAGAATCTCACTGACAAGCGGTTTGAGTTTGAACGGTTCGCCTAGAAAAGTGTTGGCGTCGGGGTCGAGCTTCAGCGATCTTTCAGGCATGTGTGATGGTCCATCTGTTGGTGGTGATGATGATGGTGTTGATGAAGATGAGATGAGTAATTGGCTTACAAGCGTGAATGAGGTCAGTATGCAGTTATCCACTATTCACTCAAAGCGGGGTTTGTTCACAGAACACTCATCATCCCTCAACACAACTCGAAATGGACAGTCCGTACGCAAAAGAACTCGCTGTCGCTATTGGCGCTTTGCAAAAAGCTGCTCAATTGAGTCAATCGATTGTTTCTGACAAGGACAAAGGCGCAATTGAGAAAGATGACTTGAGTCCCGTCACAGTTGCCGATTTTGCAGTCCAGGCGCTCCTTACAGCGACGATCAAGAATGCGTTTCCAGAGGACAAAGTTGTTGGGGAGGAAGATGCTTCGGACTTGAGACAGAACTCTGTGTTGATGGAAAGGGTTTGGCAGCTCTTGGAGGGGGTTGCTGGGGATGGGGATACAGTGTCGCTGTGCAAGTTGCCCGAGAGCAGGGAGCAGATGTGTGATCTTATTGATGAGTGTGGAGCTAGTAGCCCATCTGCCACTGGGAGAATTTGGGTGTTTGATCCAATCGATGGGACGAAGACGTATCTCCTCGGTCAGCTTTACGCTATCAACATGGCTTTGCTTGTGGATGGTGAACAGGCTGTTGGGATCGTCGGTGCGCCAAATTTGTCAATTGATGCAAAGGCACCTCTCAAGAACGAAGACATTGATCCCAAGGGCGAGGGATGTATCTTCTTCGCAGTCAAGGGTCACGGCGCTTACATTCGTCCCCTGCGAACTGATCAACCAAGGCGGCTCCCTCTTTACACCAACAACGACATCAGTCTCGTCACCAGCTCAACAGTCGACTCCGCCCTCCCTCGCGTCCACGAAAACGTCGCCTCGCGTCTCAACACTGCCTATCCTGGGAATGACCTTCTACCTTGGGTTCTGCGCTGGGCAGTTCTCGCGATGGGTCTCGGCAACACGACAGTCTGGGTTTACAGACGTCGAGATCGGTATGCCAAGGTTTGGGACCACGCGGGCGCTATGCTGTTGTTCGAAGAGACGGGTGGAAAGATTACGGATGTTCGGGGGAGGAAGATTGACTTGACAGCGGGGAGGATGATGAGTGATAACTTTGGGTTTGTTGGTGCGAGGGAGGAACATAGGAGGGTGTTGCAAGTTGTGGGGGAGGCGTTGTCGGAGCAGATGAGATTGAGGACTAATATGCATGCCTGATACAAGTATGGGTCTCATTTCCAAGGCGCATATGCGGTTTAGAAGGTCCTTCGGGGTATAACTCAGAGCGCTGGAGTGTCCGGTGGGTGATGTTTTCGTATGAAGCTTGACCTCGAAGTCTACTTGAGAAAATAGAACACGACACAGATAACCATGTGTGTAAATTGAACTATTAACTTCGCAGGAAAGTACTGAAGCTTCGTACGATCCATCAAAGGAAGTAGACAAGTGGAAAGAATTAGAATATACCGAGCTATATTGATGAATTTGCTTCCCCAAACTTTGCACACCGTAGTGGTTGAGGCACTCGGTTTGTAGCCGTAGGCTTCGGGTAGCTGCGTAGACGACGTGGGAAAGTCTGCTGTCAGACAATAAGTCAAATTGCGGTCAAGGATACTTGTACGGACAAAGAATGTTTTTGTCAGGAAGAACCAACTGGTCCTTTCCCCCGAGGCTGAAACGACTGTTGAGGCTGAAATGTTGAGCAGTCAGCTAGTGTTGGCCGCGAGGCAGCTGGAACGACAGGATCTTACCGCTGCCCCTGGATTGACTACTGCGTTGCGCTTCCGATCCTTGCTTGAGAACAAAGAGTCGTGCACTGAGTATATGGCTTTGAAAGTTGATGTTCAATGCATCTCCCAGCATAATATGCCGTCCAGATACACCATTAGTCGGGCTCGGCGACCAGGTCGGCACACGCAGCATTTTCGCTGCGCTGTGGAAGAGAGTAGGCGGGTTTGTTTGCGCATATGTCCAGGGCGAAGACTTCGATCGCTATGATGATATCGTCGATGAATTAAACTTCAGGTAGGGTTGGCAGGTTCGACTTGGAGTTGTCTTTGAGATTTCGATGCAGTAAGGGGAAGTCGGGAAAAGACAAGAGTCTGGCTTCGGAGTTGGAGTCGGAATTCGAGTTTTTGGTTTATTCTTGGGGCATGGATGTAATGTCTGGAGGATTAGTGTAAGAATTCAGCGTTTGTGATATCTTGGGATAGGGATGAATGCAGGTACTCACTTGGAGATGTTTTTGTGACTGCCCTTTGGTCAAGCGTGAACACTTGAAGGTGGATGTCAGAACACTCGCTTTTCTGTTGCTCGCAATCACACTAGATCACTATTCAAATCAGTCTGCGTTCAGTTCTTCTCACTCGTTCACTAAGAACTGTTGGAGTGAACAGGACGCATCTATAGATATTCACGTCAGTGTTCGATGACTTACCTGAACCCCTTTCCCCTGATGCGATGCCTAAGTTGCTCTGCAGTACAGATATTCAGCATTTCCACAGAAATAATAAGTGAGGAACACGAAAGTGAATGCTGAGCGAAGAAGATTGAGCCAGCACTAACAAGCAGCCGTCAGTCCTTCCCCCCTAGTCTCCCGCTGGCGCTGGCGTTGCTGCTCGGGAGCGGGTCAAGTACTTGTAGAAATCCAACACTCCCCTCGTTTCTCCTTCTTCCACAAGACCTGCAAATCTCAAGAACGAAAAATCAACAAAAAGTCTTTTCCGACAACCCATTTTCTTTCCCATACGATTTCAAAGTATCGTCCCATCACAAAACGTAAGTGAACTGCTTGCTATATTCTTGTCACTCAAATCTCAGACTCTCTTGTTTCTCTGCAAAAACGGAGATTCACTCGACTCTGATCCCACGATCTATTTCCTCGAGAAGTCGTTTCCATGTGAGGACCTTCTACTGACCTGTCTGTAGCTCTTCCCTACCATCATGGACTCCCAAACCTTCAGCAGTTTGCCTGTAGATCTCCATCTGGAGATTGCAAAGTTCCTGAAGCCATCTGAAATGGAGGGTTTGATCGCCTCCTCCAGGAGTATGCGTAGAATATACGCACAATCATTCTTCCATACAGTGGCATTCCGTGGTACTAGCATGGACCTGGTCATGGACCTGTTTGCATTTAAAAATGCAAACAGAAGCCGGGCAACAACCAGTCACATTGTTGTCCCCGCCATTAAGTAAGCTTGAACGATCTTGCCCAACATCACAAACCTTTGCTAACCCAAGACTCAGGCATATCACAATCTCACAGGAGGCCGACACACCCTCCCCCGCCCCACACCTTGCGCTGGTGCTCCCGCGCCTTATCGCCAGCTCCTTGGGTGTCATGAGAAATCTCCAGAGTATCCAACTGGATCTCTGGTGGTTCTCAGACGCCCAGCAAAAGGAGCTGCGTGATAGGTGCACAGGCCTACCTGTCTGGAATGGCCTACGGTCAATCCAGATGGAGGACGAAGCTGACACCGAGCTTCTGGCTATCCTGGTCAGCAAGACTCGTCCGGAGTCCTTCAGCGGACTGCAGTTCGGGGGCCAGCTCGAACTGCAGGCCGCCAGGCAGTGTACACCTTTCCTTCGACGACTGGTGGTGCCGTTCCGACTCCCGGCTACAGCAGATGTTGGTGGGCGGGCGGGCATAGTGTCGAACAAGACAAGCTTGTTGATGCAATTCGGGCGCCTGGAGTGGTTGGTCCTGGCACTAATCCAGGTGAAGCCAGGTGTTGTTGCTGCGATCCGCGAGGATCCCAAGGTATGTTTACTTCTCGTCTCCTTTTGTCTAAGTTAGTCTAAACTTAGACTAAACTAGTCTATATTATGTCTATGACTATTATGTGACTTGTTGATTCAGACTTTACTAACATTGGCATAGATATTCTTCAACGTTCTCCTCAAGGAGATTTCGAGGCTCCCATACCTCACACGGCTGGGGTTGAAGTTCCCGAGGTCAATCCTCGTGGCTCGTCAACCCGGGGTCCCGGGGACTGGTACGGGTCTGTCCGCTGTCGGACATTATGTTCGGCAGTGGAACAAGCAGATCTTCGCCAAGATCCCTACCCTACAGCAGGTGGCTTTCATTCACGGGGCCATTGTGTTGAGGGCAGTAAGGGGGGCGGATGCCACCATTCGTGTCTCTATTGAGCGCGATTTGGACCGGCATGCGTTTCCCTTTGGGGCTCTTTACTGAGCTTGCTCAGTGCAGCCGCTAGTACCAACGACAAGGTGCCAACAGTAAGTCTTGATGATGCTTTCACGTTGAGAGTAGTTACTAACATATTTGGATAGACACAGTCAAATGACTGCCAGACCGAAAGGTCTTCTTTCTTTTCTTCGCCCTTTTCGCCCCCTTTTTGATCAACGTCGAGACACCGCCCACTGAGCTACCACACCGCGAAGTCACTTCATCGCGGCTTCCGTGCCGTTTACCTCACTACCAGGGCGCTCCTCTCCTCAGAGAGTGGAAGGAGGTCCTTCCACCAGCCAGTGATTCCCTTCCATCTTACCTCCTGCACCTCGAACTTCACTTCAAGACTTTAGATCCTGATCGTGGAAACACATAAGATCATCAACGAAACCTTTCGCTTCCATCATCCCCTCTCTCTTCGCAAAGTATTGATCCCTTCCCTTCGCACCTCCCTCCCTTATTGAGCAAGCCTTAGACGTTTGACAATGCAGAATCGTTCGTTATTTCAGGATGAAGAGTCCAAACGATGGCCGAATGGCAAAAAATGATTGGCAGCATGTATGGAGCATGGAGTTACGGAATATTTGTTTGTTTCTTTTTGTTTGAGAATTAGAAATCTGTCTGAGGAAGAACAGCAGAAACGGCACTCTTCTGTAGAATGTCAAAGAGGCAGAGAGAGATGCCCAATAATACACAACATCGTGCACGCATAAGTCTACATAGTTCATATCACTGCTGTCACTTTGAGAATGTTCCAAGGTTGTAGACATCATCAACTGTGTGTTCATGTCAGATGCTCCACCTGCTCAAGATATCTTCATGCATATCAAGACAGTAGTTACGTTAAGCCCAGAGAACATTGCCCTTAATCAGTGTGATAGCTCGCCACAAGGCTGCTGTAGTAGGGATGTATTGTGCAAGGTGGTAACCCTAGATGACTGCAGGCAGCTAATAGAACTCCAATTCACGTACATTGAACATGCGTTGACACTGACACCTGACTTTCCCATGATTCTGTCATATAACAAGGCAGTCTTACTGCTTACAGCCAAAGAAACCTGCTTTGTTACAAGTGCTGGCCTGACATACCTCGCCAAAACTCCAAGTTTCAGTAACTAAGATTGCCTCTGTCATATTATATTTACCGCTGAAAAAGTCCCCAGGACCTCTAAAGACTAACAATTAGCACATTCATGGTACAGTAGCAAGTGACAGTGGCAACCACTTCCAGTATTCAGCCTGGCCTGCAGTACTACGCTCGGCGGTACCCACTACTGGTATTTGATATTTCCCACTGTTATGTTACCCATCGCACAGACTACCTCCTCTCCATCTTCCCAAGATATCCTCTGACTCTCCATCTTCCTCAAACAAGCAACCAACACATCTGTTTTTATCACACTCATACTTCTTCTCGCTCGCATCAAAGAGTCCCTCTTTGAGTACACTATCCATCTTCAGTCAACCCTTTCCAGCCGCTGAGGGCACCGAGCACCGATTCTCGGTCCTGATCTCATCTCCTCATCACTCTTCACTCCCCTACCGCTTTTCTTCAGCCAGCCGTCCTTGGAAAATGCCTTCGCTCACCTCTCTCCCTCTGGAGATGTTGGGGGAGGTGGGAAAGCATCTCCAGGTAGAGGACCTGAAGAGCTGTTCGTTGACGTGCAAAGCTCTCGAGGCAGAGACGAGAAAGCAGCTTTTTCGCAAGCTGTCTTTCGTAGGGAATCGGTCAGCGATGGCCGAAGTTCTCATGAAATTCCTCGCGAATGTCAACCAATCTCGTACCCAGGGTGTGAGCAGGGCCTGCCGGTGCGTAGTCCAGAGAACATATCTCGTATGATATTTACTGACTTGTCTTACAGTTCTCTTCAGATCGAGGTCCTGCCGACGGATATCGACCCCTTCCACGAGTGCAGAGATTTGCTGCCTGCGCTGATCCTGTCGGCCAAAAGAAATCTTCCCCGTGTCACTACCTTGTCCCTCGCTCTACATGGACTCTCGAAGCCAGAGATGAGCTCCCTCTACCGAATGGTGAAAGAGACTCCAAGCTGGGACTCGGTGACAATTCTTATGTCAGACTTGCGCCCCGCCACTCTGTCGAATCTGCTGAGACACTCAATGGTCAACGTTAGGACCATAGACGTTATACCCAGCATGGGCCGTCACGAAATAGCGTCTATCAAGGAGAATTGTCCGGGTGTTCAAAAGCTCCGGGTCAGCTTTAAGTACCCATTCAATGACTTCCTTAAGCATCTTAGGGGAGGTTTGAGGGTGAAGATAAACCAGCTAGAGAACCTCTCCCAGCTGGTTATTCAAAAGAGGGGGCCAGCGGAGACGTTTCCAGTCGGCGGGATGCACCATCCGGGGGACATCCCATTCCGGCTCTCTCTTATTTCTGACCAGCTGGGAGCCATGTCCAATCTGAGGCAGATCTCGCTGGAGATCCATCCACGGGTGATGACGTGGATCCTGCCAACAAACCGACTGATTCCTGGGCAGCAACTGCGGACAGATCTTGACACATTTTTCATGAGGGCGATAGTGGAGATGGGAACTAGACTCCCACACTTGGAGGAGATATGCTTGGTGGAGCGAAGCGCCGAATTCAACGGCATCAACTTGATCCACCGTGGTGTTCGCGACTCCAACGGTGCGATGGCTGTCACGATCGAGGCACCCGGTGATGAAAATGACTTCCCTCTCAATGTCTCAAGATAAGGTGTACCAGGTCAACGAGTACAGGCGTTCTCTCTCTCTCCCCTCTTCCTTTGTTTTACTACACGGCGAAGGGCAGATCGGAGCTAAGACAGGTCGATGGTATGATCGGAGCGAAGAAGTCGAGGAACAGAGACAAGGAAGTGGGTAGCCTTTCCCAGATCAGACTCGTTGGAGGCGAAAGAAGCTTTTTTTTATAAAAAAGAAGAAGAAAAGACTTACCAGACGCGATGTCTTACCCATGGTTTTCGGCAAGGTTTTGATGTATTTGGTTGGAGTTCAGGTTTTTGCGAGCATGTCGACGTAGAGCTTTAGGCCTACACTTTACTACATGAATGAATAATAACGATGTATGAGTCTGTAATCTTGATTCCAAAGTCGCAAAGTGAAACATTTTTAGAAACCAGTGTGTCTATCTTGTTCAGGTGTTGCTCATGGCTGAATAGAACCCGACACCAGCATCTGCCAGAGACTGAGACAAACACTAGGCTATCATCCATTGCAAAGATCCTCCATAGCGGCAGAGCCGTGTGCTTTTTCGTTCTCGACAAACAGTCAGGCAATACAACTGTAATCAACGCCTTTAGGACTCTACACAAAAAGCATCCGGACGTCGGACTTATTGAGTTCTGCAACAAGGCTGAGGCTCGATGTCGGGAGCTGGCGACATTATATTGCGGCATATTCAAAGACTAGTTGATAGCCCGGGCCTCGAAGCCTGTTTAATTAATGTGTTTCGGTAGGTGCTTTGACGACAGGAATGTGTGGAAGAGGCAGCGATGTTGGCGGAAGACTGAGGCCATTGACCTCGCAGTGGAAGCCAGCCCCTGAAAATCGTGTGTGTTTTTGTTACAGGCTGTCTACGGTTAGGTCGGTACCCAACAAAGCTCTCTCAAGCCCCAAGAACCTCGCCCGTTCTCAATTTTCCCTCCATCATCACGGGCCTACTCCCTTCCCTCCTGAACCTCTCCTCTTGACACCCTTTTCCTTCCACTGTAAGACATGGTTCTGTAACTTCTCCTGGTTGCCGGTTGTATTACCTGTTCGCCTGCCACCTTCGCCTGGCATCCCGTTTCGCGCATTTTTATTCCAATTTTACGCAACATTTACATCTAGACAAGTCCTTTCCACCATCATTTCGTGGTTTCCATGGTTATCACCTCTACCATTTCCGCCTACCCCTGGCTCCTATTCAGTGCATGTCGCTCTCCCCGGTGCCCGAATGGTACGTTTAACCGGCTCTTGTCTAAAAATAGTCGCTGACCTCGACGGCCGAAATTCAGGAACTCACCGAAACGTGCTTTATTGGACGGGAGCTCAAAGTCCTCCGTCATCTCTCGCAGCAATCGCCGCTGAGTGCGGGATGAATTGCGCTCTCCACGTATCCATCTCTGAGTATACCTCACCTCGTTCTAATTCCTTGACCAAGATGCTGAGGATCTTCCAGATTCGGGCCTTTGGAATAGCGACCGAAGGATATGGAGTTGCTTCTCGTCCTCTATTTGGTCGCTGCATACGATACACCCTGAACTGTCCACGGAGAGGCTGGTGGTCGAGTCGTGAATGGAGGTGCCGTCACTTGGATGAGGGTGTCGTTACTCAAGACACAACAAAGACAAGGCGTGAGGAAGTACGGTTGGCCGGATGAGCGCCAGGGGAAGGGGTTTCAGCACCTTGGGACAGAGGGCTTCGGCGCTTGACGCGCAAGTGGTCAAGTTTGTAGCAGGAGAGTGAAGCTTAGGATACGGTGGCCTTGGGCATGAGACAGGTCTCAAGTGAAGATTGATCCCGTTGGTAGTGTAGGTAGCACCGCCAAGGTCCATCTCTTACACTGCATAAGTTCGTTGTCAACGATATCAAAGCCTACGTGGCTGGTCAGATAATAAAGTTGGGGGGAGCTCATCTCTGGCCCCTTTTTTGCATAGTCTTATCCACAAACGAGTTTGACCTGCGATGGACATCGCCTTGTGCTTCTTTGTCTTATGTCATGAATATCCTTGTAGTCAGAGCCTGGATAACGTGTCTTCAACGTCTGGGGTGGCGGTAGTGTCGGCATGGGAGAGCGCCTTGCTTTTAGCAAAGAAAGGTATAGCTTTCACTGTTCATGAGGATAGAGGACATTGTTCCTTTGGGGACCGATCTTCTATTTCTGCACTAGAGACCTCCTAAAACTAAGGCAATATTGTAACAAGAATGATTACCCCGAAAAAGACTTTTATTGAGCTAGATGTCCCAAGGCAACAGGTATGGCGTCGATCGCGCGAAAACGACTTGCAAAACAAGAAACGGGGAAGTGTTCGTAGTGCGTATCACCCACGGTATCGGCCGTGGCTATTTGAAGATTCGTAAGACGGGTTCGTTCAACATTTACATATAGTCATACGGCCTCGCTGAAAGTCCTCCATGCCGTCCTGGGCAAACTCCCGGGCTGTACGAACGTTTTCCTCGGCTTTTTTGATAGCGAAGCGGCGGCACCTATACCTATCAAATCTCCATCAAACCAAGGTCGAAGGTATCCAGTCTGGGAGAGCATGTCAGTAATGGCTGTGGTATTTCCATGCTAAGTAGCGTACCTTGGTTTAGGACCGACCATAAACTCCCAAGTGAGCTTTCATCTTGCGGATCTGCTTTTGGAGCTTTACCTCCCGAGGGGACACCATGAACGGTTCGACATGTCTTCCACCTTTGGAGCAGATAATAAGAAACCAGATCGTCATTTCCACCCACGCCTTGTTCAAATTCTCTCCCGAAAGGTTGGGGAGGTAGCGGTAGATGATCTGCTTGCTCTTGATGAGCCAAGCAACAAAAATCAACGCGAGTTCGAGCTGATCAAATCGGAACGGGTTGTGAGGCCTAAAAGCCTCGACAACCATCTGCATCATGATGTGCAGATTCCTCTGGACGTTCCCGTACTTCCCGTCATCCTTTTCCTGAAAGTTGAACCTCTCGATGAAGGTCGGATATACGAATGTTCGAAAAGCCTGCTCAATGGCTGCGTCCATTCCGTGACTCCAGGAGTACCTAACCCACACAACATGGTGGAGATACCGACGCATCATTGCTGTCAGATGTTAGAATGAGAATGTGTAAAAGGAGTGTTGTAACTTACAAGGTTCCGCTTCGGTTTGACGTTGACGTGAAATGTCCATTTTCCTTTTGGTCTTCTGAGACAGAGAAATCGCTTTGAGGGGTGATGGATAATGAAGAAGAAGAGAAGGAGGAGAGAAGATGGAATATGGTGGGGAACTTGAGAGAGAGAAACCGGCACTAAGAAAGTGAGACGTGCATTAGTAACACATCGACAGCGGCACTGGCAACGGACCGTAACTGCAACTGATGTGGAGGGGTGCTCGGCTAGGTCTGCTCGTACTAGCCACTGAGCCTCCAGCAACCTTGGAAATTTACAGTGGCCTCGGTACCCGTGGGAGACCCGGGGAGGTCTCGTTTGAGCTTGGAAGTACCTAGGTACCTTGTCCTGCTTCAGTTTGCGAAGAAGTCCCATGCTGTGAGGAGCCTCACGAGCTGTAGTGGATGCGAGCTTCCGTAGCCCCTTGCGGTCAAGTCACTCCTCTGTGTAAAAGGAGAGGATGGTCTACCTTTGTCACCTTATGCCACTATTCCATAGGTTCCATGAGCCGTCTTGATGGAGCATTGTTGGGTGAAATGCCATACACCAGGGTATCATCTTTGACTGTTTTTGAGAACTGTGATGCTTGTGTTCAATAGCCCCACCAATCGCTAAGAACTGATTCTCGATCTTCGGTCCTCATCACCTTAGTCGCTACATACTTGCTTGGATAAAATTATGTATAGCGTTCAAGAAATGTCCTCGAAACCATCCCTCACGTCGGCGGTCTCTTGCGCGCCTCGACGGTGTCAAGAAACCTCACGTCGCCTTCGAGTCTTGCTCCAGGACTCGACTGCATTCCTCGTGGTTACTTCCACTTCGCCGTTGTCCTCCTCTATCTTTCATCTTAACTTTGATTCGTCTCGTGTTCTCCGTGTCATGAAAACATGGAATCGCATCTTTGACCTTTTCGTTTTTCAGGGGGTATTCTTAATTGCCGTCCGACTCGAGGTAGTCTTCCAACTACGCCGCTGAGCTCGTTTGCTTCTCTCCTACTGGGGGCCCGACTGTGGCAGATATTTCTGGACGAAGGCTCAGTGGCTTGCTGTAAGCTGATTAGTATTTCGTCAGGTTTGCAACCATCTCTTAGGGCACGATGTGTCGGCACCGAAAAGGGGGGCTTACCGCTGAGAGATGTTGACTAAACATAGTCGCTCATGTTCATGTTCATGCTTCAAAAGTAGATGAGGGCCCCATTGAAGGCGTCGGTGGAATTCTTGGCCTGTTTCCGGGCTAGCTTCGGTATCGGACCTCGTCCGATCTGGAGGTTGAATCGTCGAGTAGAAGGGCGGAGCGGAGGGACAGTATTATTGGCGGCGCTTTCGCGATCAGTCGCATGGTAGATATCGGAGCCGCCATGGGCTTATCGGTACATCCTCTTGATGGATGTGCGAATACGGTGCGAATCCCTAGAGTCGTCAGTACAGTCGTGTCAAGTTAGTGAAGCCAATAGGCTCATGGCGGTGCGTACAAGACAAGAGCGCAACGCTCCAGCAGCTGTGGTATTTTGAAGATAAAAGCATCATCTGCAGAGTAATTTGGCGCTCTGTACGCATCAAGTTATCTTCTCAGTCTAGTGTTGTGTCGCAGTTGAGTGTTGAGATATGGGTGGGGTCAACAGCAAACCGATGCGTGAGGACAATGTGGCGATACAACCTTGAAATCACCTACGAAGTGAGACGAACTTTTCCTGCGGAGCATCTTGAAGATTATTGCAAATGCCCTCACAAAGATATAAGCGTGTTTTCCGCCATTGAAAAAGGCACGATGGATGATCTCACAGTCTTTAGGGTAGGTCCATGAAGAGTAGACAGTCATGGAGCCTTCTCCACATCAGCTTGCAATAGAACGCAGAACTGCATGGAGTCAAAGAAGTCACAGGGCCTCCTCGAAATAGAATCCTCAATGAAATTTGCAATAATCTTTTATTTAGATATTTGAAAGGGCCAGAAATTTGACCAGTTTCATGAACAAAATGGTTGACAAAAGGACATGTAGTCCGCAATCCCCTGTTCAGTTGCCGCTCCAGAACAGATGATTGGACAGAACAGCCGCGCGCATTCTTCGGCCTCGATCTTTGTTTGTACATATCCCATGTCACAAACACTCTCTTATCATCTCTACCCTTCATATCTAGTAAAGAAATCCTATCTGTCCCTTTGCAAGATGACTGACGCTTCGCCACCTTAGCGTGTAACCTCTCTACATCATCGAACTCCAGACCTTCTTCCTCTTTTATGGCCTGGTCTCCAACAGCGAGATGTCAGGGGTAGAATTTCTTGAAACCGGCATGACTTCCTCGGGAAACGCCATTAAAACCCTATTGCTAGGCCTCGAATTTGTCTTCCACACTTCAAAAGGCTGTCAGTCAACCGTGTTTGAGCACTCAATGCTCATCATGCGGGTCTGATGCCCCTTGGCTTGGTGACTCATGCTTTCTGAAGGACCGGAGATTTGGCTCAATCCTCCGCAGAGGCTAGAAAAGCCATCGAGAGGGAGTTTTGGACGGTGAAGTCAGAGACTGTCATTGTTGGGAGCTGGCCCAAGGATGGGCAATGTCGCTGGCGCTGTAGTACTCGATCGGCTAAGGTTCGTGTGCATGAACGATTTATAATATCCCAAGATGCTCTTGCAATGGGTGCCGAAGAAAACTCGAAGGAGGGTTCGTGTAGCCCTGTACCAGAGCCTTTGAACTTGAACCCTAGGACAACCTCATCTGATGCCACAGCTGCTCGGGCTCTCTTGTTCTTGGCCACTTCGAAGTAGACGTTACTTTGATACGTTGACGGTAGGGATCGGATTGAGCGGGATGCAGATGATGTGGGATGCTGGGTACGACGTGAAGTGGGAACACTATGAAGACCAATGACGTTAGTGTAAGACTCCTGATCAGATTCATGGCATCGTCATTTTCATCACCATAAAGGCTGGTTGGGGGATTGATATACTGAGCGTACTACTTTGATCCTTGTGAAGGTGGACAGATTGCGACGGCGTTATGTGTCGGGATGCAGGACCGCCATTCCTGGACATCAGTCACTTTCTCACTCGGCCGTGCGCCCTTGGTGCTTTGCTGACCTGCACCATTCTCTCAACAACAGTTTTCATTTGAGTGAATCTCGATCTTCGTAAGTGACTCTGGTTCTCTGGAGAGCGGCTGCTGGGGAGTGTGCTGCTCTCGGATAAGCGCAAGTTGGGGCCCAAGTTGGGGCATGGCACACTACGATCTTGGACTGCAGCTTCGACAGTATCTTGGTTCCTTCAAACAGTCGTCGTTTCTGATTCGCAATGCCGAGTAGCCGTCGGATTTGTTGTAATGATACATCGAAATCCCCCTTTCGAGCAAAGGGGGGGATGTGGAAGATGGCCAAGCAAGGGACTCAACTTCTCTCGGTGATCTTCACGACATCTCCTGTACCTAAATCCACCATTCGTCAGTGTAGCAACCCATCGAGGGGGTAATAAGCGTTGAGGCCTTGGACGCCTTTCAGATGAGCTTACTGTCGACGATCCGATCCTGCTTGCAGCGGTTGAAGTAATCTTTCTTGGGCTGTCCTAACTGGGGGCTCTCAACGATGGTATGTAAGCGCTTCTCGTTGGAACATTGAACTGTTGCGATGGATGCTGGCCAGCGCGCGGCCTCGTTAAGCTCAGCGACTGCCCTCTGTCTTTCGCCTCCCTGGGGCTGCGCGATTTCGAAGTCTGAAGCTGTAAAGAGGTATACTTATAGGGATGTCGTAGGGTCAAGTCCTAGGGTGTTTCTTCTAGGTTGCGTGAGCCCCTAAGGCGATAGCGCATCTGAGACCGGTTACCAAGAGGCACAGGAGACATCGTGTTGAGTAATGTGCCGTCACTGGATGCATCATAGATGCTCGTTGGCTTGCACCTCGTTCATAGGGCAACAGCTCAGATGATATTGAGGCGGGAAGTAGCGTGTTGCCAGATGTCGCTTCGGAGTTGGCTTAGTCGGGTTGGCTGGGCTTGCTGTATACCTCGTGGCTGAAAACATGATCTGTCAAGAACTATTAGAGGTGTAAGGAATGTATCTGTGTGATTCTGACGTACCATTGACAGCGTCTTCGCTTTCTCGTTGTTTGGGGTGCGAGTTGTGATTTCGGTGACCTCGTGTTTCTTCCCACAGAGAGGGACGTAGTAGTCACTCCTCGAGACTTCAATGTCAAAGCAGATGGGAGCTTTTGGTAACCGTCCTTCCTAAACAGCGTCATACAGACCATGTCCGAATGAAGCCTGGGATCTTGGGCGCCTTTGGCCGAGTTGATGGCCATCATCTTGAGGATTCTGAGTGTGCTGGCTCATCTCTGTCGTGAACAAGTTGACTTTCTCTCGTTTCTTAATTCTGCGCTAGGTAGGAATGAGATCGCCATATCTGATTGATTGGATGTATTGTTCAAAGGTAGTAACAGTGTGAGTCGAGTTGAGTATTGCTCTGCATAGAAGGTCAATGAGAATGTGTTTTAAACATGACGCTGAGCCGTTCACTTACCTCTTTCCGAGTGCTTCCATTGGTTAGACTCTGACGTAGAAGGTGTATATATTGAGAAGCCCTCCTTCAAGCGCCGTATCATGTTTCTTGGCGACCCCTTGTTGATGGCACTCGCGGTAAAGTCCCGCTAGCGAGGTGACGGATCACAAAGGTTCCGAGGCGGCAAATGCACGGCGGGTTGAGACAGATTCTAAGCTCAAGTCTCGATCTAAGGGAGCCAACTTCGACTAGAAAGCTTTGAGTGAAACTGAATATGCAATTCGGGTTGAGATATTCGCCGTCAAATGAGACTGTGTGCGATGAAGTCGGACATACCCCTTTTTTGCTAATGTCACCAAATTCTTGAGGCGAAGAAGTATTTGGGCAGCTAAAAGGTCTGTTATTCTGAACCTCAAAGGTCCAGCGCTTGGATCGAGTTCAGGCTGTCTTCGCAGGGCGGGCTGTCAGTGGAAGTGGGGTGTTGGTCTTGGTGGTAGACCCTCCGATTCAAGCGCTGTTGCAGGATGCACTCACTGATGGAAATCGACGAGTAGAAACATCCAAGAAGAAGGGCCCGAGCCACTGTACGCCGCAAAACTATGGCCCCGCCAGGTATGGTCAAGATATTGCCTCCTGTCCCAGGTTCTTGCTACGCCTGCAATCCTTTCGCAAGAACAAGTGCATACCTTATCTGTTCATCGGCAGTACCAATTTCTGAAGCATCACCATTCGAAACGCGGTCAATTAGTTCATTTGATAATGCTACTGCTACAAATCTGTGACCAAACCTGCTTCTGACCTCCATCAATGAACCTACAGTGAGTATTGGTGTACCTGTGTGAGTGCTGTGCGTAATGCTGGAGTCAAGAAACTTGACGAAACGTCCACCTTCTGCCGGTCCTCCTGGGAGCAAAACAGCTCCATAATCGCTCAAGGTACTTGTGTGTTATTTCAAGACGAAGATATCGTTCAGAGACCGCGCACCTCCGCATCCAAGGTCGCCATCCACCCCTATCTGCTGCAGGCCAACACCATGTCCCTCTCCTCAAGTCCACAAAATACAGAGCCTTTCCATTCTTAAGGGTATCTTGGTCTTCGCAAGAGTTCGGAATCTCTCACGTATGATATTGATGTAAGTTGCAGAAATGTCGCTTCTGATTGGGGAGCCCCTGAATTCAGGTCAGGATCAGATACCGTTGTCGACAAAGCCACATCAGGGACAGGGACTCTTACAGCTTTAGTTTAATGTCAGCAGGAGCTGCGAGTGGAGTGAATCATACGAAAGCCTCCACTTGCAAGTGTTCAATGGGATCGTGGACTAAGGCTGTGTTCAGCATGATGAGACTGAGCAGCAACCAAACAACACTGTGTTAATTCGAGGCAAGGTGGAATGCCTTGCGCGCTTTCTGATGATATGATCATGATTGTGATCAATAAATCTGATACAATATCCGTTGTAATGTCGGGGCTGGTCGAGGTCGGAGGGCGATGTCGAAAGGGGAAGAGACTGCCCTTGTATCAGCGATGAAGTGATATGTTGCGAACTTGTATGATGGGAGATTGGAGGTAATTTTATGATGCTTTTTATGGTGTTTTGCTGCGGTAATTGCTACCGTTGCCCATCCCTTGTTTGTGGCCAACATGGTGGAGGAGCTCACGGCAGTCTGCAACACGATTTGTACTTCGATTGAGTTACTGTACTTTTCCTTTCGGTATCTACACTCATGCTAATGGAAACCCAAAACTGACGTGGGATGCGTAAAGGTTGGTTATGCGGTGTCTTGTTCGTCAAAAGGGGTACCTCGGTCAAGGTGTATTGGACGAGGGGCTAACGAGAGGGTATGACGCTGGCTCTCTAAATACAGCTCTAGCACTCTCTTAGGGGCATTTGACTTGACTCTGAAGGTTCAATGTGTTAAAGTGGGGGCGGTATCATTCGGCTTGTGGTCTGAATCACGGAGTATCCCTTGGTCCAGGACAGTGTCAGAACGCGAACACGGACCTTGAGCAGAGGCAGGTGATCCTACCCCATGGCCTTGGCCTCCACAGAGGGGCCTATTGCAGCACTTTGAGAAGCAACAAAAGGCTTCCTCACGTCATTGATGAGGAGTGCATCCACGAATCCTCAAGTGTCAACCGACCAGTAAATTACATAAGATAGGAGAATAGCAAACTGCACTTATTGTCCAAAGCTCACAATCCCGTGATGCACCTTTGCATACCGGAACAATAGAATGTTACAGCACTGCAAGACATGTTGGGGAGGTCCGTTCAGGGCATCAGCTGTCTGCAGGTGACTAGATAGGTGCCGTAGGTCTCTCCCGGGGCCAGACAACGTACTAACGACCACTGAAGCTCCTTTCTGGTGACACAAGGAGCTCCCCCTCAAGTGAATTCAAAGCGCTATGCCATTGTTGCCAGTGGCAGAGACGCATGGCGGCCAGTGGAAGAGGGCAGAAGCCCTCATGCAGGTCGGTTGCTGGGGCTATATATTTCTCCCCTCCCTCTTCTCCTCCATCTCTTCTTTTCTTCCTCTCTCATCCTCAATCATTTTTATCCCCTCTCCTCCAATATTTTTATCACACATCAATCATAATTATCCTCATCAACTATATATATATGCCAACGGCGTCTGGCTCTGGGTCCTGCGCGGCCTCAACCTACCGACAGTGAGTCACTGCATTTCCTTTCTCTACTCGCAAAAGCATCTCGTGCTTCTCTTCATTCTTATTCCCAAATCCCCTCCTCTCTTTCCTTGCCCCCAAACACGCGGTGCTTCGTGCTTCACTTCACCCAGTGATTCACACTTCCTCTCCGACGCGCGAGCACACATACTCACCACCCATCTAGGGTCCCGGGCCAGCCACTTGAAGTGACTGCCCGTCCTTCTTGTGGTCGCTGGCACCGTAGAGGGAACATCGGTTCTCTCTATGGTGCTGGCGAACGTCGATTGCGGCGGGCCCTGCCTTGGGTCAAGAGGAGCCTTTCCCCGGCCCGGACAACCAGTCCAAAATGAAGCGCTCGGTGGAGAACGCTGAGCAGGTTGGTATGCAGCTCCCCAAGATCAATCACAATGACGAGGCATTGACACTCTTTGATTTAGGGCTGTTCACCCCCACTGCTGGCCAGTACTTCAGGGACGAGCAACGCCGTCGTCACTCTCAGTACGGCCGAGGGTGGTGGCGGCCTGCCTTGCTCAGGAAAACAGTTTGATGCCAAGAATCCTCCTTCCAGCCCAGTGGCCAGAGGTTCAAAGGGACGAACGTACTCGTGTTCTACCCGGAGGGCAGCCCTACTGTGGCTGGCGCTCTAAGCCAGGACATGGATATCTCGCAAGAGCGGCAAAATCTCAGAACTTCCACAACCTAGCCAACGTAAGTACCTACTTCACTTCCCTCCTTCAATCATTTCTGACCTCCCCCCGATAGATCATGCTTCGCGACAACTCTTCGAACCTCCGAACCAGCTTTCTCATCATCTTCCCCAACACACTGGGTGACCTTTCTTCCCCGACACACTGGGTGACTCTTCTTCCCCGATACACTGGGTGACTGGCCGCCCCAAGAGGGCCGCCCTGAAGAACCGCCGCGGTTCCGAAGACTCGACAACATCGTCGACCTTGGCGAGCTCATCGCCGGACGTGACGTGCGAACCACAGTAAGTCCCTGCCACCCCGTCTTCCATCACAGTCAGGACTGACCTCTTCACAGATCATGCTTCAGAGCATTCCCAAACAAGGACGGTCAACCTCCTTCGGCGCAGATTGTTGGCGTCTCTCTTTCGGGAGGCCCGATTGTCTGTTTCGACTCAGGTTGGCCGGAATTGTTTGGTGACTTTGTTGTGAGCCGCTTCGATCCCCGTCGCAAGGCGGGTGAGTGACGGCCCTGAATCTCGGGGCCTGAACAAGAAGCAGCAGGTCGAGGACGCTTCCAAGGATGCCGCCGTCCAGAGCGGAGGCGGCATCTGGGATGGCAGCGCTCCCAAGAACAAGACGATCTAAACCAACGAAACCTACCTCTGAACGACCCACGAACTTATGAATTTTACGAAAGTCACGACGATGAGCGGTTTTGAGATCTGCATTATAAGCTCTCAGCCACAAGTCTCAACTGCAAACAACACATCTACACTTGGCTCACCACCTCGTCAATTGTTGGTCTCGGCAACTACAAAAGCTCCCTCAGCTTCTCAAAGAGTACCAGGAAGCCTGTGATGATATCAAAGTCATCCTTGCTCCGTGTCTCCTCATCAACATCCTTACCTTGTACCCTCAACACCTTTACCCTCCTTCACCAAGACCTTGACTGGACTATCTTCACTTCATTGCTCGACCAGACCGTAGCATTGAAGCCCCATGGGCTGTGTCCTCCCCACTCTCTATATATACCGCGCGATTGATCGCAGCATTGAAGCCCCACGGGGTCTTGTCTCAACACTATATATATACGAGCCGCAGCATTGAAGCCCCGCAGGGCCTGTCCTCCCGACACTATATATACACACTGCTCGACCGATCGCAGCATTGAAGCCCCACGGGGCCTGCCCTCGGCAGCAGCGCAGTCATTCGCTGATCATCACCGACCCAACTACTAGTTCGCCGGCTTGGCTATGGGAGAGCAGACAGTATCCCGTATTTTCCACTGTGGCTTGCCGCAATTGTGAGAAGCAAGGACACTTCAGCAAGGGAAACTCGAGAAGCCAACATTAGCTCGGCTCTCTATCCCAGTTTACACTATACTCAACTCACCGTCACTGCCAATTGGTAAGTTTTCTCTCCCTCTCTCCGACATCGACCTTGTGCTCACATTTCCAGTCTTGCTCTTGTGATCATGGTCAACAACTCATACCATTTGAATGCCCAACGGAGGAGCGACCATCAGCTCCGCTCTCTATCCAAGTCTGGACCAGATCGTCGGGGACCTTAAGCAATTGGTAAGTTGTCTTCACCCTCCTCATGACATCGGCTCATCACTAACTTGTCACTCAGTATTCCTTCCAGTCATTACTTGGAGCATCCCTTCTCCCTTCCTCCCACCTCGAAAACATTATGAGCTCTCAGCCACAAGTCTCAACTGCAAACAACACATCTACCTCTTCGATCGACTCTCACACTCTTTCTGTCTGATCGGGCAATGCTAGACTTCGCAGCCCTCTTCATCAATTATTATTTGTGATGGACAGTTCGGGATGGTCAGCGCACATAGCTAGCAAACAAATTTAATTAGAACACACTTCTCCCACCCGCAAGACTCGTAATCTCTATATTGTGACTGCCACCTCCCTCTTCACCCACTCCCACAATTGAGCATCTCTCTCCGCACCACCTCGTTCGATAGCCATGCTAAGACTGGCTGCCCGCCCCGCGCAACGGGGAGAAGCAACTGCTGCCAAAGCAACTCACCGCCCGAGCGATTAGAAGACGAGTTCACTGTAACATGTCACCCTGCGTGAGATCAGCCTCTGCCCATGCGTGCAAGAGAAGTACCATCGGTGATGTCGCCACACTCTTAGGCAAACCAGGCTAACATTTCTTCCAATCTCCCAGACTATCAACGCGAGGCTCACAACTACGAACCCGTTCTCTCTCCCTCTCTCCCGACAATACCTCCGACAATCGATGTACATCACGACTCTTCGATCTCTCTCCAGCAATCAGTCCGCAAAGTCACTGTGCGCTCCAAGCCTCCAAATGCGACACAAGGTTTTGCAGAGACCCGGAACTACCTCTGTGCGGCTTCGGTCTGCGACGTTTCCAATCAACAAGCTATCAGTTCAGTCTTCCCCCATGTGGGGAGGTGTGAGTCTCGAAAAGCAGATATTTGAGCGTGTTCTTCCCGACGTTGCCAGGTCTCGTTTCTACTCTGGGTGCACTCGCCGACAGGCATAGCTTTTCAGCGATCTGCCGACACTTGAGCTGGTCAAAGACATGGCAGACTCTTCCTCAGTCCCCCTCGAACGGATCAAGCACTTCACGATCACATCCCAACTGACTGTCCTGGGCCGATCTTTTACCCCGAAACGCTTGGGAAGACCGAGAGCCTATTCCATGGTGTGTTTAATGCCCATTTTTGGTCGGTCTTTATTCTGACGTGCTGCTTACAGATTCATCCTGCCCGAGAGTCGAAGCTCAGTCGCCCCGCCCCAGTATGGGACTACATACAACAGCATGTGAGCGCTCATCGCATCACACGGCCCGGATAAGATTAGATCACCGAGAAGCATTCCATCGATATTACAAAGACGGAAGAAGTACAACTGCATGCCCTGAAGCGTCTATTTATTCCAGGACTCCTTTACGGGAAGCCGCAAGACCTACAGGCGCCGTCGAGCAACATCAGACTTGGACGTCAGCGCTCAAGACAGCACATACTCAACATAGTTCAAGCTATAGTTGAGGCCTCCTCATTTGATCCTAAGAGATCAAAGACTTAGGTAACTTAGTATGAGTTTAGGATGTCTTTTGCTAAGTTTATTTTGATGAGCTACTCTAAGGTCTGATATTTTGTTGCTCCTCAAGACCAACTAGGCTTCCGGTCTTTTATGTGTTGTGGTCGCGATCGCTCACGTCAGGAACCGAGCCATCAATCTCTCATTACTCTTCCTGTCGAGATACTGCAAGGAGTTCTCTTTGAGTGGAGGATATTTCGAAAGAAGGGACAAAGCTTGGGCAGTACGAGCAGACCATGGCTGACAAGGTGGAGGGGGCTCTTTGTGTCTGTTCGCAATTCCATTCAAATTCGGCCGGTCAAGGTCTGTTCGATCCCAATGTCTGTCTTCCATCTCTTTCGCCATCAGTCATAAGCATTCGTTGTTCGCTGTGAGTCTTTTCACCAAGACCCGCGGATAAGTTGCATCTGGTCTCTCCCCTGAAGGACTCAACTACGATATTTTCCCTATCCTTATCTGAAGGGTGGTCCAAATATCACAGGGGAGGCTCTGCTTGAAGCTCATCAGTAGATACAAGTCATGTTCATTAAAGTAAAGCGTTCAATCTAAGCTAACAAATTGGTATCAAACAAGTCTATAAACAAAAGAAAAGAAAATAGCGATAAAGCCAGATATCAAAAGCCCATCACATCAAGAGATCGTCCATCATATAGTCCCTCTTCCATACTGTACATCCATCCCTCAGCCCCCTAATGGCTCTTGTGACCATTAGTCTTAGCACCCTCCTGTCCAACAGCGTTAACACCAGCATTCAACTTCCCAAACTGCCACTCCGGCAGGGTAATGCCCGTCTGCTCGTTAATAGTACTCATCAGCGGCGGCAGCATCTGGTACACATTGCGCATCGTCTCAGTAGCATCGCCACCGCCCTGGCCAGCACCACTCTGATTTCCAGTGTTCCACACGCTGATCTTGGGTTCCAGACCGCGAATGGCTGTGGCGTTGGCCTTGGCGAGCTCGACGTACGTGCCCTTCTCGATCATCATGTACTGCAGCAAGCCAGCGGGGCCGCCAAAGGCTTGAGACAGCTTGCCGTAGGCGTCGGCCATGGCGGAGATACCCTCTGCCTCGCGGAGCTTGCTGACCAGCTCGGCCTCGGCGCGCTGCTGGGCGGCGAAGTTGTAGGCTTCGGCGTCATTGCGGGTCTGGTAGGCTTGGGCGTCTGTGTTCCTTGTGATCTTGGCGTATGTAGCTGCTGCATCTGCATCGGCAAAGAGCTTGGTCTGGTAAGCTGCAGCGTCGGCCTTGCGCTGACTAGCCTCCTGACGAGCGCGCGCATCGGCCTCAACTTCGTATGCAGCAGCATCAGCAGCTTGCTGCTTACTCTCCCTCGCAATAGTAGCCTTTACGACATCCGTGGCACGAAGACGCTCCATCTCAGCAGCAGCGCGCTTGATCTCAACCTCCTTCTTGAGATCCTCATCCTTGGACTCGAGGGTACGCTGGGCTGTGACGCGGGCGATGTCGACATCACGGGTGAGGCCTGTGCGCTTGGTGTCGAGCTGTGCTTCTGCTTGGGCGCGCTCGATATCACGAACTGTCTTCTGCACGGCGGTCTCTGCGTTGATCTTTGCGATCTCACGCTCTTGTTCACCCTTGCGCTGGGCTTCTCCGACGTTACCACGGAGTTGAGCCTCTGCGACGTCGATTCTGGCTTGGTTGGTAGCGCCCTCGTGGGCTTTGCGGGAGAGCGAGGCAAAGTAGACTGAGTTGGGGGCATCCTTCAGCTCTTTGACCTGTGGAATGTGAGCTATCGTATCATTAGATGGGAGACAAGAGACGTACGTTGGCGTTGAAGATGAGCAGACCAAACTGCGACAGCTCGTTCTGGATGTTTCGGAAGATTCTCTTCTTAAAGACCTCTCGCTCAGTGAAGATTTCCTCCATAGTCATGCTAGACACGAGGACTCGAGTTTCACCCTCGATGATACCTTTGACGATGTTGGCAACATGCTGGCTCTGTGTGAGATTCTCCTTCTCCTCAGAGTTCGCCAAGAGCATAGCATACTTCATCAAAGCGTCCCCTCGATCCTCGCGCTCAAGGCCATCGGCTTCACTGTCGGCATCGGAGCGATTGGCCCCGCGCTGGTTGAGATCGGGACCCACTGTGAAGACGACGGGGAGAGAGAACTGCAGCTTCTCCTTTGTCATGGCCTGAAGGTCCATGGCATAGTCGTGTGGGCGGATGCTGTTGGGAGTTAGTGAGTGTTGACCAGTTGGAGAAAGGGGGAGGAATACCTGAAGCGCGTGCATCGCTGGAGAGGCCAGACCCATGTTGCTTTTGTGATCTTGACGGTCTTGATGCCCATGCCAGTGATGGCAAGGTACTCATCGGGGGCAGAGATTCTGTAAGACATCTTGGGTGGTGTTGAAAGTAGAAGAGAGTGGAAGTGTAGTTGGGTATCGAACTGGTGTTGTGGGACCAGGTGTAAGTAGTAGTTATTTGCAACGAGTGTTGTATATCTCTAGAACTAATGTTGCCAGAGGATTATTTATATAGTATGATCAGAAAAGTATGTCTCACAAAGCGGACAACCACTTCCTTATATGCTTCGATACAGGAACACAAAACATGCATGTCTCAAAGCTTACAAGGGGTCACTTCATGATGAAAGTGCCTCGCGCTCAAAGCTTCAGGATGTGGTGGCGGAGTCTGGAGTTACCCCTGTCAAATCCCATCTTCTGGAAGAATTCCATGTCCACAACGGGCATGCAATGCGGCCCGTGATCAGATCGAGTTGAGGAATAAGATTAAAGAGAATGAGCTTGTGATCGCCACTTTTGGGGAATGCCCGGGTTTGGTGAGGTTCTTTTGTGGTGATGTTGTTGGTTGGGCGTTCTCGGGTGATCTACAGTGGGGTTTGCCTCTAAAGCATCACCGAAAGCTTCAGGGCACTCTGAACTCTGGTGTAAGTGCCTTGCAATGCAGGGTGTCAAAATAAAGTCAATAAGAGATACCTTATCCTAAACTCATACTAAGTTGCCAAAATCTTTTATCACTCAAGACCAACACATGACATTTTCCACTGCGTTCATTGGCAATTAGCTGTCAAACCTACCTTCAGCCGCAAAACACTACCAACACAGCCCTGTAAACGGATCATGTTTTAATTTCCGCGCACCTCGCGGAATTCATCAATCAATGACTCCTGCCGGTATCCGAATCAAGCATCTTGGCTAAACGCCCGGTCACAATGCAATAACTCACGTGCAGAAAACATGATTCGATGATACTTGGAATGTCCTAACACCGCCAAGCCCCAAATTCCATGACCGAACAACCATCAACTCTGCTGCGCCACGATGAGTAACCAATGACCACCACAGGCACTCCTTCAGGCAGAGATAATGTGCAGCCCAAGGCTGTGATGCAAGTCCCCTCCTCCTTTGTGGTTTCGGCGATTGCTAGTTTGACGCTTTTGATACTACGCTTTGAGACGGGGCGATACAAGGCTGAGTTGGCGGTCACTCAAGCGCTATTGATGGTGGGCTGACTTGACTTTTTGTCTAGGTTCGGGTTTTGTGTATGTATGTATATGCATCGGGCGTTTGGCATTTGTCGTGCCGTTCGCTAAACATACGTCGTGCAGAATCTCCAGACTTGGCTTCTTCTCGTTGCAACACCATGTCTAAGCAAGACTCCTTCGATGACGGGGATCTTCCTCCCCCATACACTGAATCCGGCCCCTCAGCATCACCATCTTCATCAGAGCCACGACAGTCAATCACGACTATCTTCTCCTCACATCTGAACAGCCTTCCCCTACGCATTCAATCCGTTCAAGCAGTCCGCAACTCAGCGCGCGATGAACGGGACAGTGAAATACTCGCCCTGCTGGTGCCTCATATTGAGGATATGCTCTCTTCAATAGCGGCCATGGATCCGCCACCACGACTCGTCGAAATGACCATGGTGCCAGAAGAGGCAGTTGGTGAAGGATGGTTCTTCAGCGATGAGGATCAATCCCGAACAGTCGTGCGCGTTAGAGAAGATCGCAAGCTAGTAGGTGATCAAAAGAAACCCATCAAGCAAAGTGAACCTCCCAAAAACAGAGCCTTCGACGAATGGGGTCGATGGGAAGACGACACCCAGGAATCTACCCCAGACGACGTTCTCTGGTGGTCTGATCACGACATGGCAGCCCGTCTAGTAAAGTACATATCCCCAGAGAGAGTCGACCGTCAGGTTGTCAAAGCACACGTCGAACAAGCAAAGAAAGCGTCAAGATGGGGCTTGTTCAAGAAATCCGAACCACCAGCGCCGGTAGTAAAGGCACAGGAGGAAGAACCGGTTACCATGACGGTCAAGGCTGAGGAGGTTACGTTTCGGCGGGAGAACGAGATGGGTATTTGGGAGGGCAAGACAGGATGGGGCTTGGTGGTCAAGGTCAAGTTACGGCAGTGAGTACATGGGCTGAGAATGAGGGCATTGTGAACACAGGGTGTATATAGAGTCAATTGAGCAACAAAGACATGAACATCGTCAGAGAACATCCTCTACCAGTCAGTATCTTGTCAAGTTCAATTGCGGAGGTGATTCAGAGGTCTAATGCATACTCACTCCTAACTGCTCAGACTGGTAAATCTCTCCATTTCATCAAGACACGTCAAGTTCAACAGTTAGACTTTGGCAGAACAAAACATTCTTCTCTAGCCGATATCACTCAGTGACACACACATTGTATCATCTCGGGGTCTTTTCTGTGCATTGGCGCGCGGCATGTAATACAGTGAGTGGTTAAATCAAACCATGTCTTGACTGCTCACCAAAAGGTGACTGAATGCTGACAGCAATTTCTGAAGCCATCACCAACGACAGGCTCACCTTTAGAGACTCTATACTACCTTCACATATGGCGGGCACTAAGTATATAGCATAAAAGGCGGCTCAATCCTCAATCGCATACAACTGCGAACGCCTCAATTCGGCCTTACACCACGTCGTGAAACTCACCCTGCCTAATCTCACAACAACATCTCACAACCACTGTATCCCCTCTCACAGCATCCACCCTCACAACCCAATCTCTTTTTTTCCGTCCTCGTTCGTGATTCACCTCTCTTCGTCTTAGTGCCTGACTCACTCGCCGACTCAACCCCACCTCATCTACAAAACCCTCACCTTCACCCATAACAGCCTCTAAACCTCCTCTTCATCCTTCAACACCACTACAACGTCAAACCAAACACCATGGCTTACAACGTCCTTGTAACAGGCTCATCCGGCCATCTCGGCACAGCCCTTATGCTCTCCCTCCCGACATTCGGCTTCACACCTCTCGGGATCGATATCTTACCCTCTGAGAACACAACACACGTTGGATCAATCTCAGACCGCGAGTTTGTCACATCTCTTCTTCAGAAACACCCCATTCAGCATGTCCTCCACGCTGCGACGCTGCATAAACCTCATGTCGAGAGTCACTCCAAGCAAGACTTCATCGACACAAACATCACCGGCACCCTCGTCCTTCTCGAAGAAGCCTCCAAGCTCGGCGCCCAAATCGAGAGCTTCATCTTCTTCAGCACAACAAGCACTTTCGGCGCAGCACTCAGTCCCAAGCCTGGCCAGCCCGCCGCCTGGATCGACGAAACCGTCGTCCCCATCCCCAAAAACATCTACGGCGCTACAAAAGTCGCAGCGGAGGATCTGTGCTTCCTCGTCCAGAAGCAAACAAACATGCCCGTCGTCATCCTCCGCACGAGCCGTTTCTTCCCAGAGCAGGATGATGATGAAGATCGCAGAGCAGCTGTCTCAGACGACAACCTCAAAGTGCTGGAACTGGCGTATCGTCGCTGCGACATTGAAGACATAGTCCGCGCGGCAGTCTGTGCAATGAATAAAGCGCGAGAGGTTCAGTTTCGGAAGTACATCATCAGCGCGCCGCCGCCTTTTCCAAATGACGCTGACACGCTGGCGATGCTGGACAGAGACCCTAAGCAGGTGTTTGAGACAGTTGCGCCAGAGTGTGTGCAGGTCTTCAAGGATAAGGGGTGGAGTCACCTGAAGAGGATCGACCGTGTTTATGACTCTAGCAAGGCGGTTGAGGAGTTGGGCTGGAAGCCGGAGTTTACGTTCAAGAAGGTTGTTGAGTTGGTTGGGGAGGGCAAGGAGTGGAAGAGTGAGTTGACGGGGAAGGTTGGAAAGAAAGGATACCATGCTGTCAGTCATGGTGTTTACACTGTTCGATGAATCAGCAGCCCGAGAATTGAAATTGGGGGAGGGGATACAGCGAAAAGCTTGACAGTGGTTCTTGGACGAGACACAATTGACGCTTATGATACTAGATCCTCAGTGTGAAAACACCAGACCTTACTTAATACAAGGTGTTAAAATAAACTAAGCAAAAGTACCCTAAACTTGGTAAAAGCATCCTAAACTTATGTTAAGTTACCTAAGTCTTTTTATCATTTAGGATCAAACAAACTCGTATTCGCCATGTATGCTAATTCTAAACAACAGCCCTCTCAAAATCGGGGTATCTATACAACACTACTCAACCAAACTTGATTCCAGAGTTGGGGTTCCATGTCCCAGGTGCAGGAGATTGGCCTGAACCACCAGATTGACCAAACTTGATACCCATGCCAGGAGTCCACATTGCACCAACCGGTGTTGGCTGTACTGGTTTTGGCTGCTGTACCGCCTCTCCCCAAGACTGTATGTTTGCCTGAGCTGGGCTCTGCACAGGCTGAGTGGTTTGTTGTGGTGGTGCATATGAGTGGAGGGGGTCTTGGTGTGACGGCATTGGGCTTTGGGCCGGAGGTTGTTGGTGAGAGATGTTGAGGTTTGACAATGTCGGCATGTTAATTTCCCTGTGATTTCGGTCAGTAAGAGATCCGTAGAAGGTTGGCGAGGGGCGTACTCTTCCAATGCTCGCGCCTCCATGCGGCGCTGAGCAATCCATCCACGAATAACATCACGGAAACCCTGTCCAACAATCTTATTCAGATCATTGTAAAACTTGCGTCCAACTTCGAGGTTGTTGATAATCTCCTTGTACTTAAAATAGGCGTTATCCAGCTTCTGCAAAGCCACCTCGCGTTCTCGGTTCCCGCGCTCACCCATCTGTCGCTTCTGCGACTCAAACTCGCGATTGATACGCTGAACATCGGCCAATAGACGTTCTTGATCTTTGGCCTCCTTCTCAATCGCTTCAACCTCGGGCTCATACAACTTATCAAGTCGTTTGTCGAAAAACTCCTCAAAGTGAGCCGGGACGAGTGCTGTGTTAGGGTACGCTCGCTCCAATCGGGCTGCTTCCTTCAAGATGTCCGGCTTGATGTCGTCGCGCCGGGCGTTTTCCCGCAAACTTTCAACCTTCTTGCGGCGACGGCTCTCAAGACGAAGAACGTCGTTGTATGCGCCGCGCAATCTTCCTATGACAGGCTTCAATGTCTCGGGTATGTCAACCCGTCGGCTCGACGGCACAGAATCCATCAGATCTCGGTCCGGTCCGGAAAGAATAGCAAGCAGATCCTGGATGGCGCCAAACTTCTCCCTGACAACCGCATCGCTACTGATACTGCTTTGGAAGTAGCTCTCGATCTCAGAAGCGTGCTGCCAAAGCTTCCCACCTTGAGGGTCTTGCCGACTCTCGGGTCGCACCCATCGGTCTGTTCCGTATCTCATCCGTAATCGCTGGTCTTCTTCTTCTTCCGAAGCTAGAGCCGCCTTTCCCTCTTCGAAGATTGCCATATCTCCAGACCGCAACTTGTCGATATCCGCAAAACCCTTTTGCACCCTGCCAATGGCATCCGCTTGTCTGATTTCCTCAGCATGTTGGACCAAGCTTGGCGGCAGACCCAGAGGTTTCTCAAGAGCTTGTAAAGATCCAGGTAGCCCAAGCGATGTGAGAATTTCGTGAATCTTGTCTGTGAGCGATTCAAGTTCCGGAATAATATTCTGGCTAACCATGCGATCGCGTCGTTCCTCGTAAATCGATGTGGCGACATGCACCGAGAAGGGGACAAGTCGAGAGAACAAAGCTGGTCCGAACTCGGCGTGGTCTCCAAAGTAGTCATAGGGGTTGGCAACTTGCGGTGGCACCCGAGCTACGGCCATGTTTGCGCGATCAAGAATCTTGAGCTCCGACTTTGGTGGTACAGCAACTGCAAATGTTAGTACTCTGCCAGGCAAGGGTAGCAGCGCGCATACTCAGGTAAATAACATCGTTGTCCTTCTCTGCTCGCTTTAAGTCTTCCTCGACCTTGCGCTTCAACCCATTGAGGTCATCAACCACCGTCTTGCCAAGATAGCCACTTCGGGCCTCCTTAATGCCCTCCGTCGCACAAGCAACAGCATCTTTGAGTCGCGCAACCTCTTCTCCATATTTCCTCTTCTCAAGGCAATCACATGCAGCTCGGTATTGCGCAGCAGCAGCAAAATGATGATGCTTGGCGCTCATGTGGTGTATCCAAGCACTACTTATGGCTTCGCTCTTCATAGCAGCTTCGCCAGCAAAGTTATACAGGTCGGACACTCGAGCGGCGAGCTTGGCGATTGACGCATCTTTGTAGCCATCCATAACGGCTTTCTGCCAGAAGCATTCTTGACTCTGAGCGAGGAGTAGTTGGATCAAGGACTCGAGTGTATCGTGGTCCATATCTTCGGGAGGATCGGACATTCGTAGCTCGGGGAGAATCTCTTTTTGCATGTGTGAGAGCACGCCGGCAGCGAGAGAAAAGTAGTTGGCTGCTGATTTGAGACCTTCGGTGTTACCTCGTGGGGTGTTGATGGCTAGTTGTGAGTAGAGAGAGGCGAGGTTGTAGAGAATATTCATAAGCTCGTACTTGAGGTTGTTCCGCACCATAGGACGCTCGGTGTTGTATCCTAGCGCAGGATACCACGAAAATTCAGCGCCAATCTTTTCATCAACGTCAGTTTGTGCTGTTCACTAGCATCGCGTGACACTCACATCTATAGGAAACTTGCCCCCAACCCAAACAAGCTGCCCGGCATACGCTTGTAGCTTTTTAATGCCACTCGGATGAGGCTCTCGCACGTTCACCGCATCTCGTCGAAGTGCATCAATGACCTCGAGGTCATGCTTAAACATATCCGGGTGCTGATCATATTTGGTGTTGATATACTGCCTTATCGTCGAGGCAAGCGACAGCTGGGCCGACTTGCGAAAGGGGATGGAAAGGATGTTTCTGAGGGACGAAATGTTAGCTGAAGTGCAGGGATTTTCGGTATAGCTGGGTCTTCTTACGACGACATGGCTTCGTTTGTGAACCTGACTTGCGGGTTCTGTTCTTGAGCCTTTGTGTTGTAAAGTCAGCTTTTTTGCCAAGATCGCTGGGCTAGAGTTGCAATGACTTCATCAGAGCTTGGAGCTAGGTTGTGGAGGCGCCACGTTGGAGGGGCAATGACATACGATGTGGCGCAGCAGCCGCTACCCTACAGTTTTTAGACCAAACTCTCGCAAGTCACTCGGGGACCAAGAAAACACAAGACTGTACAAGAGAATATTAAGGAAACTGAGTAAAGAGTCTCCTAAGCCGAGGCTAAATTGCATAAGTCTTTTCATCCCGTAGCATAAAGGTCCCAAGTTTTCTTTCTTCCCCTTGGTTTTATGCCAGGGCCAAAGACAGATTGGGCACTCATTATCATTGAGCGTAAAACAAGACATCTCCTACGTAAGCTTGAATGACAGACACAAAGAGTACCAACTGAACAAATAGCCAATATTATTGGTGGTGTTATTCACCCGTTGCATCTACATGCTTCTATAAATACCAGGTCAAAGAAATCCGCGTACAGTTCAACAGATCGTGTTCGTGTTCAAATAATGCAATTGTGATTTTGGCTAAAACTACTACAAATTCATAGGTGTGGACCGATCAAAAATTACCTCCCTCACTCGTGGTATCTCATTAATATCCATCCTCGTCTCTAACGGTATTTCACATCCCCAAGTTCGGGCCGGTGAACTCCATCATCGACATATCCTGGAGGTTGTGTCTGTCCCGCACTAGCCGCCGACGCCACCGGCGCCGAAGGATCGGTGGAAGTGGGGTCCCGATCGGTCGGAGACACGGAATTGACCTTGAGAGATCCGACCTCAGCACCCTTCAGAGTCTCGAGGAGGTTGCGCGCACCGGCGGGCCACATGCCGCTCTGGCGGGGAACTTCTCCTCGGATGATCTGCTCGACTGAGACGCGCTCGCCGTAGAAAGCAGCGTTGGCATCCTTGCGCTCGACGACGACGGTGCCGTCGACTTGAATACCTGCGTAGAAACCGCGGGACTTGACGTAGGAGAATACAGGCTTGAAAGCGCCGGTGCTCAAGCTGCGGCGCTTCTTCTTCTTGTCGGCATCGGTCTCTGGCTTCAGGCCTTGGTTGTCCTCGGTAGGGCGGGGAGGCTTGGGTGGAGCCTCATCGTCCTTGTTCTCCTTGTCCTTCTTCTTTCCGTCCATAGCGGCACCAATCTCGACAGCACCGCCAGCGCCATATGGACCAGCGACAACAGCAAGATCACTACCTAGAGCAACACGGGTCTTGGCGAAGGCGTTAAGAGCCTCTCGGCTGTTGATGACACAGACACAGTCGTAAATGTCAAGACCGATCATGAAACCAGCGCCAACAGAGTGGACTTGGATACCTGAAGGAGGACCCCATGATCCATCGGGGAGACGAGAGATCAAGATACCCGAACCAGTGGCGCCAGAGAAAGCGTAGCCGGCACGAAGAGTCGTGAAAATAGCGAGACCTTGGGCCTTGGCGATGACTTTGGGAGGGATGTTGACAAGAACTCTCTTCTTGGGCTTCTCTTTGGTGGGATCGATGATCTCGTCATTAGTTTCCTGTGCCTTTGGGTTTGTTGACGTAGGAACCTGGCTAGAGCTAGGATCGGCGTAAACACCGTTTTCTGGAGCATGTGAGCGGATGTTCTGGCCAAGCTGTATGGGTAACTTACTGCAGAAGGACTTCAGGATAGAAGCTGCCTTGTCACACTCCTTGTCGATAGTCTCGGGGAGGAAACTCTGGCTACCAAACTTGTGTGCCAAGCTGTTGATAGGTGCAGCGGCCTTGATACCAAGCTGGCTGAACTTCTCGCTCCAACCAGGCTTCTTGTGTGTCTCAGGATGCGCGGAAGTCGAAGCCTGATTCGTGGTTGTCTCGGGACCATGACCGAAGCCATGGCCATGGGTAGGAGCTGTAGGGCTTGGTTGAGGCGGCGCTTGAGCCTGAACTGGCTGGTCCGTAGGAGGAGGTGCAAAAGTAGGATGAGCAGGGTCGTACTGCGGGATTGCGTAATTCTGCTGGGCCTGCTGAGACTGCTGAGCGTCAAAAGGCTGGTGAGTCTCCTGATGCTGCTGAGGCGCAGTGACTGGGTTGCCCTGAAGAGGGTTCGGGTGAGCAGCAGAAGCTTGGTGTTGATCTTGCGCAGGAGGAGGACCAGGAGGAGGGGGAGGGAAGTACTGCTGTTCTAGATTGCGCTTCTCTTCTGCAGCACTGGGATATTGCTCGGTTCCAGTAGTGGACGCAAACGGAGGAGGTTGCTGCTGGCTCTGGGATCCTGCGAACTGGACATGTTGAGCTGGATTTTGGGGTGCGCGGGGCTTTTCGTCTCCGGGAAGCTCAGCAGATCCTTGGTTGTACGCTGGAGGCAGAAAGGAGTCTTGAGGTTGATTCTGGGAAGGGTCGGCGGTAGGAAGCAGACCACCCCCATGCTGGTCACCAGCGGAATACTGGGGAGCTTTCTCAGGATTCGACATCGGATTATAGGTACTGATGGAAAGCTGTAGTTAGGTGTTGTAGTTGTAAGGTTTTAGGTTGAGAGTCAATGGCGGGGTAGCTTCGTGTCAGGTATGAGAGCTAGGAACAGGGAGAGGGAGTGGACTGAATCTTAGGTTCTGGACGGGAGATGTCTTTAATAGACGAACAGGTATTTATTAGGGACGATTCACTGATACGAGAGGCCTCGTCACTTCTAGACTCATGAGTGGCGTACGCGACAATTCGAAACTGGTTCCATGAACTGCAAGGAACCTGAACCATTCTGTGACAAGCCGCACGGGATTGATGTCATCATGGTGGCTTGGCGATAAGGTGCTTGCGTGGCTGAATTTCAGGGTCCTACACAGCCACCGTGTCAACCAATGCGAGCTCTTCCACCGTATCCCAGAAGTAAATTGTTGGGGAGCATGTGAAATTGTGGGAAATATTGAAATGGCGGCAATGTCAACTTATCTAGACATTTTGTAGATACTGCGTTTTGTATGATGCGCTGGCGTCCGGAGATCATCGCTGTTTTTCGGAGCCCGAAACGGGTGTCGTTCGGGGAATGCCAGGAAAGCTTACCCGAAGCCTGTGATCCTCGGTTTAAGCTTACACAGAGACCGAAACGCAGTCTTGTAATCTTCATCTTGCAACCGTGATAATCGCACAATCTCTTCAGTTCTTGAGAGTGGTATTTGTCACCAACACTCCAAAATGACACAAATACAGACCTCCAGCGATCCAGAGACTCTTCATCTCCCCCGCATTCTCTGCCTTCACGGCGGCGGCGTCAATGCACAAGTCTTTGAACTACAATGCCGTGCTCTCATCAGAAGTCTCGCTTCCTCACTGCGTCTAGTCTTCATGCAAGCACCCTTCATCTCCGCGCCTCACCCCGACATTGTCAGAGTCTACGGTGAATACGGCCCTTTTCGGCGCTGGCTCCGCTGGCAGCCCGACCATCCCGAGATTGAAGCAGAGGCCGCCGCCGAGCTACTTCGGAACCAGACCCGCAGGGCTATGGACACTGACCCCGGCACCGGAGAGTGGATCGGTATTTTGGGGTTCTCGCAGGGCGCTAAGATTGCGGCGAGTTTATTGTGGACGCAGCAGAAAGTGATGGAGCAGTTTGGTGCGGAGGAGGCGCTGACGCAATTCAAGTTTGGTGTTCTCATGGCTGGGAGAGCGCCTCTGATTACGCTGGATGCTCGGCTGCAACATCCCCCAGCGGTTGTTGATGCGGCGCTGTTGAGCTCCGAGTTCAAGGACTTTCCCGAGTCGAATGTTGGCGACCATGTCTTGACCATACCGACACTACATGTCCATGGACTTCGAGACCCTGGACTCGAGCAGCACCAAATTCTGTTGAAGACATATTGCGCAACTGGCACCACAACATTGGTTGAGTGGGATGGGGGGCATCGCATACCCATCAAGAGCCACGATGTCGACGCTGTGACAACTGAGATCATGAAGCTGGCAAAGAACGCAGGCGTGAAGCTGCCAAACTGAACATCACAAATGACTTCTTTTCTTTGTTTTTCCAACAAGTTACGATACACTCAGAATTTCCGGTTTCCAAGCTGTTTATTCACATAGACTAGACAACGATATACATACATACTATTGACTTCCCAGCAGCACATCCTATAGTCCCAGATTGAACCCCTTTCCCCCTTTGAGAGTCTTGTGTCTATGTCCTACTCGGTGGCTCGGACGAGAACTACTAAACCACGTATCGCACGGCGGCGGATGTTATCTATATATCTGTATTTGATAACGAAACTAGGAGTATAAGACCAGCTAAGTAAATCTCAGATCCATATACCCCGGATTGTATAATTTCCTCTATTCAAATCTGGAACTGTCAACTGTTAAACATCTAACATTGCCTAGATAGTGATCCCTACTTGGTTCCTTAGGTCAACAGCTCTGAGCTCCTTCTTGACCTGTGCAAACAGCTCTTTATTATTGCTGTTGCTGTTGCTGTTGCTGTTGATCCCAAAGTTCGACCATTACAAGAATTCTTTCGTCTGTCCATAATGATGGAAGTGGTGATGGTGGTCTCAAGCGTGAGACCGAATTTTCGTTGATGATCTGCCGTAACGAGACAGGTCTAGTGACCTCAGTTAGAAGTCCCAGCTGGCAGATGGCATCACCGTGGCTTCGAATACTATTTGGATCGATCGAAGAGGTTTGTATGACGACCTTGCTCTGGCAGTGCCGGTAAGCAACCATATCCCAAGCCTCCACAACTCCAGTCCCTAGAACAAGCTCTGATGTCCCCCGTATAGTAATGATAGCTGGCTGTCCATCTTCTCGGGGCCTCTGATAGCGAAAGAGCATCGCTACACCTTTTCTGCCGCTCCATAACTCCATTATGTTAAGTTTCGGCATCCTAAGTGTAGTGGTGGCAGCATTCTGAAGCATTTTATTAACATGCAGTGGGTCTGCATCTCCAGTGAGGACGTTTGAAGTCAGCGTCAGTGAAGTCAGCTTATCCCACTCCCATGTTTCGTGAATCTAGGGCGCCAGGAAGAATTCTCTGGCATCGACCATAAAGGAGGCAGATAGCATCTCAAGGTGTTGGCTGGTGCGAGCAAGCTTCATGCTCACATCTTGACTTGGCACCCTGATAGCGGGAAGCCTGGTACCGGGAGTCCGGTATATTTTTGTGTAAGACTCACCGAAGTTCTCGAATATTGTCAACTTGCATAATGATCCAATTTTGGGAAGGCTTCCCATCAGCTTCTGGTTCCCTGTTTCCGGGTGGTTAGAGGCCGCATCAATTAAGTATCGGGGATCTAGTGAGCACTTACATTTATCAGTCTGCATTTCCATTACACCTAATTCTCTCCATGGTTCATAACAAACTTACTTTATGTTTGGGAACCGCGTAAGCATATTAGCGATTGCGAGTGGCTTCCATCGTCGGCGAGTCTGTTGGCGAAAGAGCACAACCCCAACGACAGGCACACGGGGGAGACTGCTCCACCACTGGAACTCAGTTTCGTCATCATGGAAAGGTCCCTCGCCCATGATCTCGTCAAATATATGGTCGATGGCATCTTCATTCGGAGCAACGATAGGCTGTCCAGTAACCCAGCCATGAGCCGGGTCATCCACGGTGACTCCATGTTCGTGTCCTTGATGAGACGACTGGACTGTGTCGGTGTCTGAGTAGAAACTTATGTACTTGAACCAGTGCTGGTTGTCACTGGGCGAGTAGACGCTGATATCGAGGACCAAGTCACCCCAAGGCTCCCATGCGCTTAGTGCTGTGAACAAGTTTTGAAACGCGTCCACGACGAATTGGTTGTCATCCTCGTCTAAGCCCCATTGGTCCTGGTCCTCGTTCTTACATTGAGTGCAATCGTACTCCTTCAGTTCCACCCGAAACCAGATATAGTGAATCTGGTTTCTCTTTCGGGCCAGAATAGCTTGAGAGTTGGGGGAAAGCACGTATACAAACACACTTAATTTCCTAGTAAAGGTTTTCTATGACCTCTTCACAAAAAGAGCAAAAGGGGGTATAGAGAAATAAACAAGCTTCAGCATTATGCTTTCATCCACTGTCGCATGAATCTCGCATAAGTTGGAGGTCTTCGATAACAAAATTTTGAAATGCGGACATATTCTCAACTATTTCTATTCATTAAACAAAAAGGAGTACGGATAACCCCAGTGCTCGAAAGATAGTGAACCAAGCAACTGGACAGAGGCAAATAACACACAAGTCGTTAGGTAATCGAATGAGACGCACCTTGATGAATCCATTCCGTAAATGCAACGAGAAAACCGAGCTGGTAGCGATATATAGAAGCAAGTACTCGAGCTGTATAAATAGGTACCTACAATGGGAAGAGAATTATGGTGTTCTATGGGTACCTAGAAAGTATTAATGAGGCTGCTTGTAGAGGGGACTGTGGATATGTGCAGAAGGAACCTTGGGACGAACAAAACCTGGAAGATGCTAGCCTGAAACTTAGCCAGATATGGCCAATGACTTTATCCACTAGATAAAAAGAGAGCAATAAGTAAGTTACCTTCTATCAGTTTTGCAAATTGAAATGAGGCTGCATTGAGTCGGGTGAAGAGGTACTCGTGACTTGGCGTTTAAGGATGATAAATGCTGTAGATTCACGCCATGTGCGCGTCAACTTACATCCTGATACTATCATTGATCTTGGTGTAAGTGCTTGGAAAGATTTTGGTGCCGATACTTGATAGGAGATTCCCGGCGTTTGTCAAGCAGTCCGGATGCGATACGATAGGTAGGTGGTAAGGTCAGAGGTTTTTAGGGTAGGGCATTTAGACAGATGCTAGGCATGTAGCTTCTGTAGGGTGGCAGTTCAGCACGTGGTCTGTTTATGTATTCTTCTCACGCAGTGATCAAATGTACTCTTGGTGCATCTAAAACTGGTCGGCATTGAATCTCTACTTGGTCAGTAAGTGCTGAAAGCCTCAGTTCCTTCCGCCGCTCTAGATTAACACTTTCCTATTCTCCCTCTTTGCTCTGCTTCTATTTCCTCCAGTTCCGGCCCGTTACGCTACAGGATATGCTTCCTCCCTGTTCCACTTAGCTCCATGAGACGCCCGCCGGTTTCCCTAAACTCCACCAGCCTAAGGCATCACAAAGGTCTCCTAACCGCAATGAGTCCGGGATGATGTGGAGTGATTGTATCAATGTATCCATCTGGCAAGAGTTCTAGGTACTCAAATACGAGAAAGGTCGACGTCGTCGACACGACGTACGTATTAACATAAAGGGAAGTTTACATTCATTGACGTGACCCGATGTGATAGCGACCTGTATTAGTGATTAGATACCATGAGACTACTAGAACCGTACACGCAAGACCCATCAGTGCCCTATAGCGTCTGATCTTATTATCTGACAGCCCATAGTACAAGATGCTACTTTAAGTAGATTAGCAAGCAGACGTTAAATTGATCGGCGCCCCTGCAGGATCGAAGACACCGTCTCGCCTCTAGTATCGAGCCTACGACAAAGACTAATGGCCATGCATTGAACCCTGGCGCTGTTACAATGCCTTTCATTTACTTTGTTTTTCTTCAGCACGAATGCAGCGTTACGACACATCCTTTCGGATCTGAGGATATCGGCACTTAGTTTCACGATAAGCGGCAGAACCAGCCGACACCATAAAGTGGTGACGGCAGATTCGCCCATCAGAAATAACTGGAAGATACAAGCCAGAAGCCACGTAACTCGAGATACCGATCTCCGTTTGTTTATTGTTCAAAGTGCTCATAAGATGTATGGAACTGATCATGGCTTCGGATCTTCGTGCGTCTCCGAAATGCTCTCTGTTTTGGCTACATACCCCAAAACGTGCCTAAACCTCGCTTTAGCTACTGGAGCTTTGGGGGTAGGGAAAAAACAGTAGAATGACTTGCACCAAGGTGCTTTTCCTCACCCCCTAGTGGAGGTAAGACCTTGAACACTTGGTCCTCCGACAGGCCTATCAAGTTAAGCATGCGGGGCTAGAAAAAGTGATCGATTGCCGATGCGTGAGATGCTCGCTTAGACGATCCGGCTGAGCCAAGAGGAGCCTTAGACAGCGTAGTGATTGGCCCTAAGTGTCACTAGCGCACACTCGCGGCTTCGGACATCTGCGCGAGGGTGGAGCGCGGCGACGCCTACTTTCGCCCCCGTTTCGTTTTCACTCAGTTGGGCTAGCCTAAAACTGTCAATAAGACGTAACGCCTGATTGCACTGGAGATACCTTACATCAGGCAAAGAAGCTCAGCCTCTCTGCCTCGTTACGCCTACCGCTTTTTTTCTTCTTTGGTTGGAAGAACCTCCTCAGTTCAATGTATTTCTCCAAAGCAATCAATGAAGGCGCAAAGACGGCGTGCCAACTTGCGTTATCTCCATCCTGAGCGTTGATAAACTTATCTTCCGTATCGCTAGAATCTGTCGGCTCAGCGTGAACCTCGCTGTCGATCAAATGTCTTGGCTTCCGAGGGCTCTCGGCTGTTGATTCAGCCGTGCCCCATATGCTAGTAGAGGTGTTGTTGGTTCTCTCATCAGGCTGAGGAGCCAGGGTTTAATCCTTTTGTTGTCCAATCCGTCAGTGACCAAAGTCTCAAAGAGTCTAGAATGAACTGATGTGCGGGCTAGCTCCAACGCCACAACTCGTCATTGTACAGACTTTGACAAACAAGTTGAAAGCTGAATGTCCTGGATCGAGCTTCACGTACCACCTCCACAAAAGGGACAAAGCCCATTGGACCGCATTCGTCGACAAGGTTGCAACTGTGTGCAATTGCAAGGGTGCATTTCAGACCATGAGCTGCCAGGCGATGCTGATCTGTTTAGCACTCTCTGTGAAGGGTGTAAGGTCATGACAAGGCGCTAAACATGCCAGGGGCCTTGCAACCACGTGCCACCGTTTCGTTCAACCCGTTTTCTCCAACGCTCAAAGTTCATATCACAAGAGTAGAACTTCGGCGGTCTTAGCCATCACAATAAGGCGGTTCAGAATCATATAATAGCAAGGGCTTTCACCGAAATACAGGTAAAGAGGCTCATTGGTTCTATCTGAAGGGCACTGCAATCACTGTAGCCGATGAGCGACAAGATAGAGAGCTCCAAACCACGGAGTGGTTATTGAGGCTCTCGAGCTGTATCTTGAGGCTGACTCCTAACTTTAACTTTCTTGAGGGTGTCTACTCTGATGTGTTGTGGGTCACCTGTATGTGATGCCTTTCCATTAGATGGTTTCGCAATGCTGGAATACGCGTTGGTTCATCATGTCCGGAAGAGGAACCAACAATGTGAAGCGGTTGGACAATGGAAGTCAGATAACATGTCAGCGGCGCTTTAAAACCAGGCAGTCCGCTTCGCAGTGAAGAAACAAGACGTGCATTCCAGCTTATCTTGTATTCTGGTGAACCCTTTTCCGATCACTCTTTCACTCTTCCTGATACCACAGGCGATATGGTTCCTCCAGCCTCTGCCTTGAACCCCACCGGGTATATGCCAATTGACACAGTCAAACATGCCCGTGCAGTTGTCAATAAGTGTATCGATGGACGTCTACAGCTAGTTCCTCGCGGCCCAGACGATCGAGAAGCTGCTCAATTCTCATGGCCGCCGAACGCAGTCTTTGTCTCTGAAGTTCTGGACCAAGTGTCCGGTTCACCCGCATTCTTTGAGGAATCCGAACCCAGATTTTGCATCAGAGATATACCGAGTGACACTCGAGTCAATCTCACACGGAAATCTATAACAATCGTGGTGAAGGGTCGAAGATATTGTGTGGTTGTGATTTGCAGCTCGCAGGCCAGACAAGAGAACCATTATGGGCATCCTGATTTGCAAATGTCTTGGCCTTCAGAGCTGAAACTACCCGAAATCCACGCGCCGCCTCAAACACATGCAGCACCATTGGAGGCTGCTCTACAAGATATGAAAGGTTCGAGAGAGGAATGAAGACTACACGACAGCGTTGAAGATAAGAGGGGATTCAGCAGTGCCGAGATTTGAGCTGGGATCAGTCTTTGGCCTCGGAACATTATTTTTGTATGAACCTTTTAGTAATTAGTAGCTAGGATCCTGAATCTCCCATAAAGTTGAACGAGCTTCGCATATCCTGGTGGAGGTAGCTGCCAGGTTAGCCTTCCCCGGGGCATACCTCTCGCGTCAGTAGCATGTTAGATCGCTAGATTGCATCTTTCCCCCTACCATCCACATAAAAACATCACCGGATTTCACTCTTCCGAGGGCAGCGAGAGGTGGGGTGCGCATGACCATTGCTTCACCGCTGGAGAGTCTAGAAGCGTCAAAGTCCACAACACGCAGTCACCGAGCCGAGCATGATTTCGGAGGGCAGTAAGATAAATGAGGACATCCGAATGTGCCCAGCCGTTGGCTTTATCACGCTTGTCCTTGAGAAGCCTTTATTCCTGTCGATCATGCGGAAGACCCGTTGCATTCAGTAGTGCATCCGTCATGAGAAGAGCTAGCAGACCTGAGCTTGGCGCCACTTTCGGCCTCAACCTTCCCGAAGAATTAACACCGGCCTTGTCACAATCAAAGCAATTCATCAGTCGATATCTTGGCAGCCAAACGCCGAATTACATCGGACCAATATTGGGGGCACAGGGGAAGCAAGAGCCGCCAAGTAACTCTTCAACACTATCAGCCTAAGAGTGTCTCACGAAGGGAACTATTCAGGTCATCTCACAACGGGTATAGATGGCTATAGCCATGCTGTAGATATTGCATAGCTACGTAGAATGGCTTGTGGTTGATAAACGCAGTGTTGACCATGACTGTCGCGTGGTCATCGTCATCGAGAGGATCCGGAGAAGAGCTGCCCAAGCTATTACCGAGGTTCATTTTAGTGATTGCGGGAGTTAGTGTAGATACAGACCCGTTTGTCTTTCTTCCTCGACAGTACCATCTGGATTGATTCTCGGTTCTGACTGAGTCATGGCCTCCGTGCTCGCTAGTCGATTGTGAGGGATGCCCCCCCTTCAACTTGGCTTCATTTATCTTGGAATGCAGGTATTTTGTAGAGCTGAATCGTCTTTCCAGCATCAAAGACACTACGGACAACAAGGTTGAACCCTGTATCCGCTCACATGGATTGATCGCCCAAAGTACCCATCAACGAGCACTGCACTATCGGTTCAATCGAGGTACATCTCAACCACGATGATATTGGGACCCCAGGACGTGTTTGGCATGTCTATCAACACTCCGCCTGCTCGTACGGAGGGTATTAGCAGGAAGAAAGATCGATACATGAATACTACAGGCAGCTTTAACATGCGAAACGCATCTATGCACCAAGTCAAAATTACGACTGAACCCAGAATTACCATCTGAATCCTGTTGCAACTAAAGTCATGAACATTCAAATGATAGTAATAACAGACAGAAATTGTTACGGGTGGACGCCAAATACGATTGAGCTATACTGAAACTTGGAAGTACCCCTGGGGAAGCAATAGCCTTACAATAATTAGTGACAGACGCAGAGTGGCTATTCAAGACATTACGGATTTATACTCAGACATGTCTTGCTTCGAGAAACATTTTTCCCATGGTATCAGCGGAACATACCCAATGCAGATACGCTTGACAAATAACACGACACATGGTGCCCGACTGCACGAACCAAATTAGCATACATCAAATTTTGGTAGGCAAACCTCGATACCAAACGCTCTTTCTGTAGGTTGTTATAATAAATATAGTTGGCCAAATTGGCTTTGAAGGTTGACTTGTTCAAGCGATTCTGGGGCAGTCCGCCCATAATACTTCAATGTTCACCGCCTGAGATGTCAATATGCCGGGACCGATCTAGGCGTCTATCTTCCTTTTGATATCGGCCAGCAAAACGAAAGCGGCATTGAGCTTGGATGCTATGTCTAGCCGCTAAATATACGTACAGAACAAAAGGGTAGAAGGGCTGGATGAGGATCACTAAGCATGTAAATGAGCGGTGTCCATAAAACCTCGCGTGTAGAGCAGTTGAAGGGACAATGCTTGCGTATGGTTCAGATGCATTTCCAGACCGGAAACACAATGTTGGTCTCACCACATGCACCTCTGAAATGTTGCTTGTCCAGCCCCTGAATCTAAACTTCAAGTTCTGCCAAGTCCTCTTCACACATTGCGATACTGGCACAGCAGTTCCATTTGCGAAGCTGTATAATTCATCTGGCCATCCTGCCGCTTATTTTAGTTTTCTTTGTAATTTGTTTACATAGCTTGCAATTCGTCTGTGAACTTGAAACATAAGCCTCGTTCCACAGGTCTCACCATTGCAATCCCCTTTGTAGTACCGCCCTCGAAACCTACCCCATTTACAATAGCTGCAATCCCAGACCAACGGGTCGTAGAAACACCTTGATATGCAGTAAAATAGCGAAAAGAGGCGAGAAAGCTGTTATCGTAGCAGCAATTCAACAATTGCTTTGGGAGCTCTAGCTCCGTGATAACTCTCCCCTCATTGATGTCTGCGACTGGTGAAAACATCGGTTGACTCTCTAGGACCCTGCGTACCTTCAGGAGCCTCCAGAGCTCTCGTACTCGATCTTACCTATTAGCCCACGGACGAATCATGTATGATAAAGACCTGAATAAGCGATATGCACGGTCGCTGACCCGCATACATTCAATCCGCATCCCTGCTCTTCATCGATGTTCGTCGAACCAACATGTCATGAGAGTCAACATCCACAATGTTGTCAGTCGAGCTTTAGCGTGAAGCATCGAACTCCATTCCGGGGAGGGTATCCGTTCACAGTCTAGACATGGGCTGGGGACAGGGTACGAAGTTCCGCGCCTGAGATGATTGCATCATCTCTTTTCTCGGAGGTTGTTGTGCTAAGCATCCTGCTCCTGGTCTAGCTGATCGTCCTGACAGTACTATTCTTTGACATCTCCGACGCTGACGCTATCAGTCGTGGTTCTTCAGTCAATACCCCAAATCACATCAGTCCGACGGCTTTCATTCCGCTACAGAAGCCCTCTTTACTAAATCTTTTACACCATCTTTCTCACCCTGACTATTTGGGACACCGCGCCTATTACAGGGCTAAGACTCTTTATCGGTACACATAGGCATGCATGTTTCAGTGCCCTTTAACTAGCCTTTTCTGCTTCTTCTCTCTCATCAGGTGCTGTCGTAACCCTCGCATGGCCCTGGCATATCGACCACAAGTGTGCTGGCATGGCAGATCTCGCTACATGATGCCATGGTATCGCGGTCTTTCTACTTTTTTAAAGTGTTTAGCGCTAGAATTATGTATCGTCTTTGTCTACTACGTGAGCCTTCGATTCCTTAGTCCTGTGAGACGAATGTTCGCAGAACTAGGCCATTTACTAACAGACAGAACTCATCGAGGACGGTGGTGGAGAATCGCTTTTGTGAGGTCTGAGTCACGGAACCATGGTTGTCAAGTTTAGTTTCTTCAACGTAGATAGGATAATTCAAGTCTTGCCCTTTTCGACTTTGCAGCGATTGGCTTCATCCTCCCTTCGTCTCACTTAGATGCCGATCGACAACCCGTCAGAGCCTGCTTTCCTGGCCAATCTGATACGTCCACCCCTGCCCGCCACTGTAGCTGGTGACTGAACTGGCTTTTCCGCCCTAGTCAGTTCAATCAGACTTGTAAATGCAAATATTCATACTCGGTACTCACAGATAGGATATGTTTTCTGGCAGTCCAAAGCTAGCTTATGGATATCGACAGATTTATTGCCATCTCTCTAAGTACAGTTTCCTCTACTATCACTTTGCTTCAGTCATGCCATACGTGAACCCGGAGTGGCCAGTGTGATTGACTTGTTCGCTTCTACTTCTTCTCAACTGAATAAGCAATAACCGTGGCCGGACTTCGCTCGCTCTTCGTCTGTTCTAGGACTAGGAACGTATGCGTTGCCCCCACTGCATCTTCCAATTACGCCCAGGCGTTTTGTCTTTGCTGACATGCGGACGGTATGACACCTGGCAGACGTGCGAGTGTGCCCCATGAGAACTGTTGCACTATTCCACAGACCTGCCCTCAGATGTCCTAAGATTTCTTGGTTTGTCACATATTGTCTAATTTATGATGGAAAGGCCATACATATCAAAAATGTACTGAATCCCTGCAGCGGGCTTTGTTGTTGAACAGGCTGTGATCAACGGAACTAACAGTTGTTCACCTATGCACGCATCATGATGCGGCGGGAGGCCCACCAAATGACCAAATGACCATCTTTGGCTGTCCAGCTTAGCCAAAGGTCAAGTTCTCGACTGACCAGGCTACCGTCGTCTTCCACAATTCTCATGTTTAATATTATCCTCCTCCGGTTCCTACATCCCCAAAACTAATTTTAACGTCCCGTTAACCTCGTACAGACTTTATCCCAGACCATCATGCCGTCGCATCACAAAAAGCGAATACAGGGAGTCGAGAACCTGTCGTCTCACCAGGACACGTCAGATGCCATCAACCAATTGGTTCCGGGGGCGGTTTCGACACCTTGAAGGGGGTGTCGGAGAGAACTAAAGGCTCAAGCAAGACAAAGCGAAGCTCCGAACCACATACGATACGAATACTGAAGCGCTATCTCGTCATCAAACCGAGTTTGAAAGGCAGAAGTTCGATTTTGAGAAGCAACTTAGCACTCAAAAGACACAAAACGATGCAATACTCAAAGCAAAACAAGCAGCCGACGAAAGCGTCAAGAAACGTCAAGCTGAATTGACGGCACTGCAAGAGAAGCTCGAGATGAATCTTTGTCTGCCAAACAGTTGATGAATGAGATCAAGAAAAAAGAGTCAACGATCAATGTCCTCGAAGCTACCAACGCTTCGTAGAAAGAAACTTTATTGAAAGCAGTGAAGGAGTTGGCAACGTTCCAAAGTGAATAGGAGTCTATGCAGAAGCGAGTGGAAGATTGACAAGGTCTTATTCTTTCGTGGTCAAACTTGACAACTTTGAAGCCAGAAGAGCTAAAGTGTATGTTAGGGCCAGGTTGCTGCTATGATCAATGTCTAATATGCCTAAGTAGTGGATATACTTTGGATAGTGTATTGAAGAACGCACTCAGCTTCGTGGAACCCTCCATTGGCATTATTCTAGACAATGCCTGCCTGGCCGATGCGTCACTATGGGCAAGGCTTCGAAATCACGCCTCCATCCAGCGCACAATCCCTCTACCTGCTTACAGTATATCCGGCTGGCAAAACACCAAAAAAGAACAAAAGAAACATACAACACCGGGGATTCGCTGGTCGTCACCGACCCAACTACTGGTCCAGCGCTTCGTGGCTTAACTATGGGAGAGCAGACGGGATCCCGTGTTCTCCACGAGCTATGGTCGTATGTGACAGCCGAAGCGCAAACTCGACTGATTGTCGGAGACATGGGGGAGGTGTGATAGCTGTCAGACCTGGTCGAAGCATGTAGCCTAGGCTGGTTGAACTGGATGCTTCCACGCTTGATATGCTATCCAAGTCTGGTACGAACTCACAGCGAGCGATGCTATTCCCAAGAGCACAGCAAAGATGACGCCGATGAGTGTAGCCATCATTACATGCCTGGCACCACTCTTTCTCTGCATCGACTGCTGGAGCCAGCCACGAGGTCGGGGAGTTTGAAGTTCGTTGTATAAGTCTGCTAGCTTATCGGCCAAGTACACATACGGAACACTCTCTTCTCCCACACGTCTGACTGTACTGACTTCGAAGTTTAGGATATCTGGGTCGAAAGAGCACTTCGATAAGAGTGAGCGGAGAAGTTTCTTTGATCTTGGATCTGAAAGCGGGAACAGAGTTCCTTGGAGAGAGTCCAATACTTCAAGGACTAGTTGACGAGGTAATACTCCTCTACATACTGTAAGCAACCTAAGAGTTCTTGTTTGCATGGACCTTACCTCTTGAGTGAAGAAGACGGACTAGAACAATCTCCAACATCCCGAGTCACTCTCAACTGTTCCTTCAGAAATGAGGTGTAGTGATAAACCTCGACGTAGTTGTTTTTCCTGTCAAAGTGCAGGTGGTTGCGAATATCTGATGTCGCCCTGATGGTGACTCCTAGTCGTTTCTTCAGGTTGATGGCTTTGAGTTCCTTTTTGACCTCTGCAAACAACTCGCTGTTGTTGTAGCTAAGTACATTGTGATTGCCAAGTGGAAACGAGTCTTGTATATATTTACTGAGAGGTACGTCTTTTCTCCAGTGAATGCGATAAGTCCCTTTCTCGAGTCTGTCAGAAGAATGGTGGAGGGCTGAGGGATCTATCATTAGAAGTGCCTTCACGCCAAGTGACACCGCATCGACTTGTCTCGTTTCGTCAGGTGTTTGTGAGCTTGTACTTGGGCGAGTCATTCGGCACAGCTCTGAGAGAGTTACATCTGGATTGGACTTCAAGATGGAAACGACCTGGAACAGATCCTCGTGTGTTTCTATTCTTCTTGTGTTCGCAGAAGTTGCGTCCATGTAAGTTGAGACGATCGCTTTGTAGTACGCAAAATATCGCTGAAGCTGAGGGATGCGGCCACCGATACAGCGTTGATGGACACAGGCATGAGGTCGTCGCTCATTGCAGGCCTGAGACAGATCCCAAGACCATAGAGTTATCGCTACGTCAAGATATACATCCTGGCTGGGGTCGCTACTAATTATCGATGCCATCGTACAAGGAGAAATAAATACGTTGAAGAGTCTCAACATCAGAGGTGAACTTAAGTCGAAACGTCAGAGCGCGGGGACTCGACATTACTAGGACTTGAAAGAAAGCCTCATTTGTCGAGGGCCTTGTTGCAGGTCGAGGCTTGAAAATCGACCTCGAATTAGTTGTTGCGTAGTGATTGGCCTGATCTGTGATTCTCATGCAGCTACTTATGCATTATTGATGCTTAGCCACCGCCCTCGATGCTGAGCCCCAAGCACACTTGTCACATCTTACATATACTGCCACCCTCAACAGCTCGAGGATTGAATTTAGTCGGAAGAACCTTCCATCAATGTCAAGACAGAACTTATGCCAAAATGGCAACCGTTGAAAGATGGCATGGGCAACTGCCATCCCGCCTTAGAGGCGGCGAGGGAAGTTCAACCCAGGTGGCTACCCAAGAAAGCGCTGATGTTGAATGCCCGGAAGGCCTGAGGCACAAGTTGTCAAATTGGCGAACTTCTGTTCCTTTCCGCTCACCTCCAACCATCACATCGAAACCTGCACAACAGGTAGATCCCAAGACACCGCAGTATGAGGAGTCTGATTCTGGCATCGGCATCACCACGCAATCATCTCAAGATCATCAAAATGAGCCGCCTGGCTTGGAACTGCCTGGAACTGAGCTTAGACATTTTGACAGGCCTGTTTCTGACCGACTGAAAGCGCGCTTCTTCGACATCAAAGTCCTGTACACCCAACCACTACTGGACTACATCCTCAAGAGGAAGAAGGACCCAGGAGATATTTCTATGAAGCTGAAATATCTGGGACTCAGCTCACTAAGCGCCCAACTCCATATCGTCATTCAATGCGAAAGAAAGATCGCCAAGCGAGTGAGGAAATTCTTCGCGCAAGGTCATGTTGAAGAAGAGCTTTTGCCCGACTTTCGGGTCTTTGTGCTGGAAAAGGCACTCTTGCGACTGACTGATGACGATGCGATAGAGGTTCTAACAGACTCTATGCCAGATAGAACGTGGTGTGGAGCGCCCATCAGATTGACGCGAGGCAATGTGTCTGTCGTAGCGACGTTCGGTGGCATCATCGTGGTTGAAACCGCTCACAAGCGTCTGGTTGGCTTGACGGCTGCCCATTCTCTGAAGAAATTGCATGACCCTCTCTCCAGTCAGCTCTCAACAAGTGATGCAGAAGTCCCCTTCTCTTCCTCATCTTCGGATGCTTCCGAGAGCGAAAGCGACTCTGATTGCGATTCCACATTCACGACTGAAAGCTCAATGCAGCATCCTGAGCACCTGAACGACAAGGGACTGAATACCACTGCATCTCAAAATACCTTGGAAATCGGCCACATCCTTTGCAATACATTCAATACACCGATAGCACAGAACTACGACTGGGCTCTCATCGATTTGAGCCTACAAGCGACATTACCCAATAGAGTAGTCTTAGATGGACAGTCCTCGTCAGACTTTGAGGGAAACGACCTTGAACCCATCATTTTTCCAGTTGGGAATCCTTGCGTATCAGTGTCTAGGAAAGTCATGGTACTGAAACAAGGTGCCAAGCGGATTGGAGACATGTCTCTTGACACTTCGTCTGTGCTGATATCCCCTGGATCATCGTTCGTTGAGGTCTACGATCTTGCCATGGAGCCTGGCTCTTGTAAGTACAAACGAGTACCTCTGTTATAACAAACTAATTAATGGTCTCCTAGCGCTGAGTCCCGGCGACTCCGGCTCATGGGTAGTTGATGCAAAGACTTCCGTATTATATGGCCATGTTGTTTCGACTGATGCCTTTGGAGAGGCTCAAGTGATGCCTATTCGTTCGACTCTTGACAGTATTAGGGTACAGATGAATGCCGCACGAGTATTCCTGCCCAATAGTGATGAGATACGACTGTTGCAGGAGGAGTCGAGGGGTCACGTACCAGCCAACCTTGAAGTCTCGCCGGTCGCCGAACCGTTCGAAAGGCAGGAAGTTACACAGGCAACTCACCTAGAAGATATGAAGGGAGGCCAATCTGGATCATCCCTGCCTCGTACTGAAGCGTCTGTTAAGTCTTCGTCTAAGCGCGTAGTCTATCGACAGGATCTTGTTGCACAGAGCCTCGAGATCGCTCGTGAAAGTCCTGACGGGGCTTCTTATCCTTCTATCAGAGAGATCCTTGAATCTGCACTAGAAGAAATATGGACCAAGGTACAGGATCAGCCCGACTCATATATTATGACGAGAGATGAGTTCGCCGTCTTCAACTTTTTCCAGCACCGCTTTGCCGGCGATAAGATGGCAATGACTGCTCGAAAGAGATACTGGCAAGCAGCAGCACTTATGGACTCTTCGGACTCTTCGGACTCTACCAAGACCGAGAGTGGCGATCTCGCTCAGATCGACGCCATTCGTGAGTTGGTTCAGGCCTCATATCGCCGCATCGGTACATATGGCCCAGGTTTCGCCAATGTGGCAACCAAATTGTACAAACTTGAAATGACTCTGCGTCGGTTGCGAGACGAAGTCGCCGAGGAACAAGAAGAGTTGCCTGTGCACATCCAGCAATCCTACACAAATCATCTCCATTCACTGGTCGAAGATTGGGATTTTGCCATGAAGCGAGTCAACTCTTTACTCGATACTTATCATGAGGAGCGGATAAGTCTTCCAGGAGAGGAGGCTTCTAAGAACGGTGAACTAAAGCCTATAGAGCCGGTCTTAGCTGGCAAAAGGATGGCTATCGAGTTCCTGTTAGACTCAATCCAGTTACAAAAGCCTCAAATTTATGATCAACACCAGTCTGACCTTGAAGAAATTAAGGACAAGGTCGACCATATTGCTGCTCACCTTTTTGCCCACTGGAATGCTGGGTCTCTTTCAGGAGAGAATGATGATTTATGGCGACATTTCCAGAAACTGCTGGAGAAAGAAGGATTTTCGTCTCAAGTCCTAAGCAAAAAGAAAGTTAGTTATGTACAGTACTCGAGGCCGTGAATCAATGCTGACATGGAGCAGGATATACTCATGGCATATATCAACGACCTTGGATATATTGCCGATACTGCAGCCAACAGAATCTCCCATCCTCGCAACCCACTCGACAAGCCTCTGGAAGATGTCCCCCACAATGAAAAGAAGACAGATGGGGAAAACAAGCTCGATACAAGTATACGAATTGATCTCATTACAACAGAGGACCTTTTTGCTTCACATAATGATGATTCGGTCATTCAACAGATCGAGCGTAGGCTCGCACCAAACGAACCAAACGCTCTACAACAGACCATATCATTACCAGGTCGGTCAACGAAAGCTTCTCACCTATCCAAGGACCCATCACCCAACAATTTCTCGTCTCTATCCACATACAGGGGCAAGAATGATATGCACGGTCCTGCTCGACCCTCTGGACTTGTGAGCCCAGATCAATACGGGAGAGCAATAGCTGATAATGCCCAATGGACGAAGATATCACGCAAACTTGTCAGTGTCGAGGTACTTCAACGAGCGGGTGTGCGATACGAAGCAAGACCAGATTATGTGGCCATACTTGGTGTTTTGTCCAGGGAGGAAGTGGCAAAGCTCGTTCGCGACAGTGAAGCGAAAATAACCTCCCGTGCTCCACCTCCGTATCCTGAAGTCACAACTCTTTCCAGACAGTCACTTTTTGAGTTTCCATATTGCGATAACGAAGATGTAGTCTTTGTTCCTGTGTATGAAGTCAATGACGAGGGTAGGCCAGTTGTTCGAATACGTCGTAGGGGGACTATCAAGACTCTCCAGAGCGATGTCGCGTGGTATTCCCCACACACCGAGGCTGAAAAGAGGCAAGAAAAGCCTGGAAGTAAACAGAAAGTTTTATACGGAAGCCAATTTAATGGGGATATCATACGCACGAAACGCAACTCTCACCGGGAAAAGGAAGGTCGGGGTGTGCTTCAGCACACCGTAAGGTCCTATGATAAGGGTGGCCGAGGTGGTGTCGTTGGAATCGGCAGTGCTGCAGTAAGCTTGCTCAGCGTGCTATCTGAGGCTGCGTCAGCTATATAGACAGCGGATATGTGCTGTTTACTGTTTTGAGGTTTGGATCTTGGGTAACCGTGTGCAAATAGGGGGGATTGGATATAGACACACGAAATGTAGACCTCGAAGCTAAAGAAACATGAAGCTCATGCCCAGGTCACAAGGTTCTAGGCTGGCTTTACGCAAATATAAAGCGCGTAACTTTCCTCATTCTTGACTTTATGTACGAGCCTGTTCTTGATGTTCATTGCGATATAATATTCCATACAAATGTTATCAGACCTGCTCGTGGCCCCTGGAAGCATGACGCCTGGCGTTAGTCGGAAAGCGTTGGATACCGAACGAGCTCTCTGTCATCCTCCAATACCTCAGGCATGACATACACTCCTTACTCGCTTCTACCGTATTCCAGCTTTCATATAGGACTCGCCGTCGAGTGTTGTGTCTCCATCCATCTCGTATATATCCGCTCTTTGCAGCTCCTCGTGCGCAGGGTAGAAGTAGTACGTATCTTACAATCTCAGTCAGTACTCTCACCACAACACAAGATTCGAGAAATTACTTACCAGAGTTTCGTTTTCTCTTCATTACTAAGTAAGTAACTCCGAGCCCTATCAGCACCGCTCCAGCTATAGCACCTACAACAGCGCCGCCGATGACCGCACCAGGGGGTGAACTCGAATTCGAACTACTCCCTCTATCTGGTCTTGAACTCTCAGAAGCAGAAGGCTGTATAACGCCTGTGGTATTCTCACACTTCTTCCCCGTCTCTTCATCAAAGACCCTGACGAGGCTTCTTTCCCGAGTGGCATTCGCCTGCCAGAGCGTAAACGTTCCAGCATCGTGATTGACCATGAGATACGCCGCTGTGAGGAAATATCGCCCGAGGATCGGTGGTTCGTCTTCGATGTCTGTTATGAGGATATCGCGCTTGGAGGTATCGGTAGTTCGTGAGCCGTTAGAGGCGATGTCGACGCTGGGAATCATGTATTGGTTATTCGGAACGCGGATCTTGAGACCAGAGTCGAGATGGAAAGTTAGATCTGCCAGGAAACTACTATTGTCAGCGCTCAAGTCGAAAATGAAAACAAAGGTGGCATACTCCTTGTCAAGACCTGTCTGAAGGGCGTTCCAGTGCAGTCCACTAGACGAATAATTCGTCTTCAAGCCGCTGATAGACTCAAAATTCTTCACATACGGCGTCGGCGCCTCCAGTAACAAATGATTCGCCGGATCGATACAGCACTGCAATGTCGTCCCCTTGGGAAAGATGCTGACATTCGTTCCACCGAGATAATTGATCTGGATATCAGTCAAAGTCACCTTCATACCAGTCCAACACTCATCCGAGCCATCGTAATCCCCATACACAAGAGGCGCAGTGTAATTCGCACCAGTGACTTTCTTCTCGTCATAGCCACCCAGAATCAAAGATCCATCAAGAGAGTCTTTGATCCACATGCGTCCCCAGAATATAGACCATACTCGCGAGCCAATCTTTCCAGCTTTGCGCAAGGCGTTGAGATATGTTGAATTTCTGCCCAGGCCAAGGGGGCTTAGTGTACTGTATGTATCATCCCATTTACTTGTTGGCAAACCAAAGGGAAAGTCGTCGAGTTCAGCAGAGCCTTCGAGGTGAAGAGTGTCGATTGCGCCGATTGCGCTGTTGACGAGGTTGCGAACGCCGTATTGGCCGCCTTTGAAGAATGTCTCGTTTGGTGCACCACCTGCTTTGATGATATCCCTCGCTCCTGTGAAACTCGTAGACTTCTCTTCGTTGAATATTCCTCCTCTTCGGGTCTTGCATGATTCATCGTTTGGGATGCCGGAGTCTTTGCAGAATGGTTCGGTGTATATCCAGGTGTTGTTCAGGTCGCTGTCCCTGTTAGTCATAGATAGTGATTAGTAAGTGGGAACTTACGCCCAAGGTAGAAGAACGAGATTCTGGGGCGGTGTTCCAATTTTGGCTGGAATTCCTTTCATGAAGGAGTTGGGAACATCTGTAAGGACTTGGACGTCTTGAAGTGGAAGAACCAAGGGCTCTGCGTCGCAAGATGCGAATGCCTCTCTCAGGAGCACAAGTGTCAACAAGAATCGATACATTTCGAATTGTGGTTTTACAAAAGAAAAGAAAAGAAAAAGGGAACAATAATTCAGTAAATTATCATGTTCGTGAATGCGAGCAGAAAGCGCATCTTGTTATTTGTTTGTCGTCCACGAGGACTCAGAGGCTCGTGCCCAAGGAAGGTCCAACCAACACCAACACCACGACTTTCCAACCACTTACACAAGCCAAGTCTTCTCAAAGAGCATTGCCTTCTTACTATCCCAATGACATATTTTCCTGGGACTCGGGCAAGACGAAAGAAACACTTGTACTATGTATAGCATCAAAGCCAGGATTTCCACAAACGGAAATAGTCTCGTTTTAGGCTTCCGGACCACCAACCCCATTGAGTAAGATGCTACCTCACAGGGATTAGGGGCAAGAAAACATAAGACTTTAGAAGAGGTGCTAAAATAAACTCAGCAGAGAGTCCCCTAAGCTTAGGCTAAATAAACCACGTTTTTTTATCACTTAGGATCGAGGTCCTGAGCTTTTTTCGCTCCCCTAGGTAGGGCTGGCTTATCACTACCTTTAACTCATTCCGTAAACTGCAACAAAGAAGCCATCTTAACACGTCTTACACCCTTTTTTGTTTTTGTTTTTCTTTGTCCCTTTCTGCACACCATGTTTCGTCGCCGTGCTTCAAGACGCCTCCCTTCACGCGTCGTGCTAATCGCCGCCTTTCTCACAACCTTCTTTCTATGGCGTCAATTATCGCACCAAAGCAGCGTGGTGTTTGTAAAGAGCTCTTTTGACTGGTCAACCGTGGGGCTTGTTCATCCGCCGGCGGATATCAAGCCTCTACCCGTTGGTCAAGCAAAGCGCATGCCGAAGATTCAAGCTGAGAAGAGGAAGTTTGTAAAGACGGGGGAGAGTGAGAAAAGGAGAGATGCGGTGAGGAGGGAGTTTAGGAGAGGTTGGGAGGCGTATAGGTTGAAGGCTTGGGGGAGGGATGAGTTGATGCCGCTGACGGGACAGGCCAAGGATCCGTTTGGCGGGTGGGCTGCTACGTTGGTTGATGCGCTGGATACTCTTTGGATAATGGGTCTGAAGGCGGAATTCAACGAGGCTGCGAGTGCGGCTGCGGCGATAGATTGGGGAAGTACACAAGAGAAAGCAGTCAATCTCTTCGAAACGACAATTCGACATCTCGGCGGTCTTCTCAGCTCATATGAACTAAGTCGCGAACCAGTATTGTTACAAAAAGCCACAGAGCTCGGAGAAATGCTATACATCGCCTTTGACACGCCAAACCGACTCCCTGGGTTCTGGCTTAATTTCGACGATGCTTTAAAGGGCAAACAAGTCGCTGGTATTCACGACCCTTCAGCATCACCGAGCTCGTTAGTCATGGAGTTTACAAAGCTCTCACAACTAAGCAACGATCCCAAATTCTACGACGCGACAGATCGTGTATCGCGGTTCTTACTCAGGATCCAGAATAGCACTCTGTTACCGGGAATGTGGCCCATGGGTCTTGACTTCCAGAACGAAGCTGCGCACGATAATTCGTTTTCGCTTGGTGCGCTCGCAGATTCTCTTTATGAGTATCTACCCAAGATGCATGCCCTGCTCGGCGGTCTGGACGAGAACTACGAAACCATGTATCGCACGGCGGCGGATGTTATTATAAAACATTTGCTTTACAGGCCTATGCTGCCGAACCAAGAAGATGTTTTCTTTTTAGGTGATGCTAGGGTTGGTGAGAAGGTTGAGTTGACCACAGAGAGCCAACATCTCACCTGTTTCGCAGGAGGGATGTTTGCACTCGCCGGGAAACTCTTCAGTATCGAACAGCACGTCAATATCGGAGAAAGACTCGCAAGAGGATGTGCTTGGGCGTACAGCGCTTTTCCGACTGGTATAATGCCCGAGATCTTCGACTTAATAGCCTGTCCGACCCTCTCACCCTGCGAATGGAACGAAACGCTCTGGAAGCCGCAAAACAACCAGAAACTCCCTCCCGGCTTCCGCCACGCCCGGGATCCGCGATATATTCTCCGCCCTGAAGCTATCGAGAGTGTGTTCATCATGTATCGCCTCACGGCGGATCCGAAGTGGCAGGATATGGCATGGGATATGTTTCAGGCAATTGTGAAGTATACGAGCACCGAGCTTGCGAATGCGGCTATTGATGATGTTACGAGTACTGAAACGTCGAAGACTGATTCTATGGAGGTGAGTTATTGACTTGGTGGGAGTGGGAGGATGTGTGCTAATGAGGATGTAGAGTTTTTGGTTCTCGGAGACGTTAAAGTATTTTTACTTGATCTTCTCGGAGCCGGATTTGATCAGCTTGGATGAGTTTGTGCTGAATACGGAGGCGCATCCTTTTAGAAGGCTTTTGAGTCGGGTTTAAGGAATAGCGAGGTCAGGATCAAGTATCAGGGAGTTCATCTTGCTGGTCGAGTTGGAACTCTGGGCGATACGTCGCAACGACCTTCGCGCTGAGTGGACGAGCGTAGCCCGTATTGGACAAGATATGTCTTTCATGTTATCTTGGCGAAATATCAACATTGATGATGACGTCTTGAAATAATGCCCTTGCTCTTAGAGGATGTTGGACGCAGGAGAAAGTAACGTCCATATCAATGCCTTCAGTCCCATGTAGCATGCGTCCCATGACCCAATTCCTTCCTTAAGTTCGAGAGGTCATATTCAAACCAGATGATCTGCATCCGTTTGTATGTATATACTTTCCAAGTTCTTTGGAATACCTTTGTAGTCGAGTTGCAGTGTTCATGAACAGAGGTCACGTACTGGGCGATGATGGTGTTTCACTTCTTTGTTCGATACCTCGAAATGGTAATCCAAGGCCTTGTCAATAAGGCCTTGACCGGGCCTGATGTACTAGCCAAAGAATCAATACGAATGTGCTCGTTATTGTGAAGATCCCCATTGGCATGGCCATGGGAATCTCGGACTTCCATTCTCGTGGCCTTGAGCAGATATCGTAAGTATATAGCTCCCCATGACCACCACTCCCATTCCAACCCATGGATCAAAGATCAAACAAAATTGCCAATATTATTATACTACTATCAAAATGTTTTCTCCCCTCCTCCTCCTAACCCTCACCCTCAGCGCCCTCGCTACCTCCCCTCCCCCCCTCAACACAACCAACCTCTCCCAGCACCATCCCTCCCGCGTCGCACCACGCTTCATATCAGGCGGTTTCTACGACAAGTGCAAAGACGTGCGCTTCTACCTCGCCAAAGCAGACGACACACATCCCCGCAAGAACAGCTTCACCGGGTACAAGTCTTCGCCATGGCTCGTCGCCAAATGTCCCGATAAGAATGGCAAGTATCTCTGTACGTGGCTGGCGCTGAGCAAGTGTTTGCTTAACTCGGAGGGAGAGCTTTATCGTGGCGCAAAGTAAGTATCCTCACTGTTGATTGTTGAAAGTTGTGATGGCTAATGATGGTGGTAGTGGGAATTTTCACGGGTCGTGTACGGCGTGTAAGTTGACTGGGAGTAACTTCAACTGCGGATGCTGGAGTGGTTTGAAGAAGGACAAGAATGACTTTGGTAACCGAGTTCATCGAACGAGTATCGATTTGAGTATGTTTTCTGCTCGTGGGTTTGGTGGTTTGTTGCTAACTGGTGTAATAGATGTTGCTGTTGGTGCGGTTGATGGGTATTTGACCTGTCATGGGAATTGGGGAATCCTCGATTATTGCAGTGGAAGACCATCGCATGATCCTTTCCTCGATCCCAAGTGATGAGCTCACATGAAAACTTCTTGTTCTTCGTGAGAAATTAGCGGTTGTTGCTGGCTTTTTCTGTGCTATGTCTTTCCTCGCATTCGTTCTGTTTTGATGCTTCTTCACATTCGTTCGCATAGCTTGGTTTTTTTTTCTTCTTCTCGCAATTGCTTCCGTATCGCTTCGTTATTTATTAGACCTGAATATTTAGTTTTGCTTCTCCTCTTTGTTGTCGCCAATGATTCGTTGATTCAACCAACTCAGGACAACCCTTCAACAACCATCCCCATTTCTTCAAAAATCCCACACTAACCTCCCAACTCATCTCCTCATGCGATTCTCCCCAAACGATCAGATAAGCATCATCCAATCCCTGACTGCTCATCAATCCCAGTATATCAACGCACAACTCATCTTCATCGATTACATCACTCGTATATGCCTTTAGCATGTTATCTCTCAATTGAGGAAACGGCAGCAAATCGACCCAAGGATGATGCTCAATCTCGATCTGTAGCTTTGTTGGCCTCAATGATTTGGGACATGAGGACTTCACCAAGGTACCGTCTGCCGATGAAGGACCTAGCGTGTTCCAGGGCGATATCACATCGTCGCAGCATAATCCCTGCAGTGGGATACCGATGTGAACTGCATTGCTCGACACGGCATTGACGGCGTTGAGACGGATGAGCGAAGGTAGAAGTGCCGGACGATAGTTCTTTAGACTATGTTGCATGTGAACCAGTTGCATGAATGCATATGCAACCGCACGTTCTCTGGCAGTAGTGAGTATGAGGATCCCATTCGTGTGGATTTCTTCGGGGGTGACATTGGCATATTCCTCATTCCGAGCCTTCCGTTTACCTGCTACAGTCAGTTTTACTTCGATGAACAGTACAGTACAGTACAGCAAAATACAGTATGAGGAGGGGAGTAACTAGGGGACTGACGATAAGCTCTCTGGTTCAGACGGTTCTGCCGTCTCCGTCTATCTCTCGCCTCAGTGATCCCCGTCCAATCATCGTCTGGGTCCTTGAGCTCCGTTAACTGGGGCAGCTGGCCGAGACGTTTCGGAGCGGGCGGTTGAGTAATCTCTGCCATCGGGATTCTTACGTGAAGAGTGCGAGTTTAGACCGGACCCTCAATACTCGGTCAAGACTTTATGTACTTGGCTGACGAGGGAATTGTAAACTCCGAGAAGGAAAAAAGAGAAAAAAGAAGGAGGAATCTATTACTGAGCGGTAGAGATAAAGACTACGTAGACCTTGGGGCTGTTTATTGCTTACAGTTGATGTTTTCTCACTGCTTCTGAAGTCTTTGGAAGGTTGATTTGTATCGACGATGGGCTCTGATTTGCTACGGAGATAGCACTGATGGCGCTAATGCAACCTGCTGACAGCAAGACCCGAGCAGAATTTAACGTGAAGTGATGGGGCGCTGATGTCAGACCTTTAATCCAACCCAACCTATACTCGGATCAGGAGAAACACCGCCCGACTCTACCAAAATCAATGACATCTCCATAGTCACTAACACTCTCCATCGAGTCTAGCATCTCCATTGAATCACCAACTGCCGATGCATCTTCCTCGTGGCAGACCCGCCTCAATCTGGAGACGTCACTCCCTTTACGGGCCTTTTCTCTTGCTGGCCCTTAGGGAGCAAGAGAACATGATGCTTTAGAAGAGGATGCTAAAAATAAATTTGGCAAAGGTAACCTAAAGTTATACTAAGTCGGCCAAGTCTTTTTGTCCCTTAGGGTCAAGGTCTTGAGTTTTCTTTCTCCCCCTAGCTCGTCCCGTCAATGCGGACTTGGATTAGTGGGCTAACGGCGTTGGCTTCCTTTTTGCGTCCAGTCCCAAATAGAAATTTTAACTCCGTTTATATCCATCTCCATTCCATAGCATTACATCGCTCATACTCCGTAGATGCTGATAAATTCTCGGGTCTTCGATGACGTTGCGGAGTCCGAACTATTTTTTCTTCCCCTTGCCTTGGATGGTTGTAGAATCTTGGAGGTCAAAGTGATATATATAGCTTGCGCTCACGTAGATGGTTTGATCAATACAATCTTGTTTGCTTTTCATCTTCAGAATAACAAACCAATAACGCAAAATGTCTACCGATTACGAATTCAAGGGCTGGCTTGGCCGTGATTCCAGCTCCGTCCAGGGAAAGATGGAGTGGGATACCTTTGAGCCCAAGAAGTGGGAGGAGAACGACGTCGATATCAAGATCACACACTGCGGTATCTGCGGCTCTGACCTTCACATTCTTCGCTCCGGCTGGGGCGAGACACCTTTCCCCTGCTGCGTCGGCCACGAAATCGTCGGCAAGGCTGTCCGCGTCGGCTCCAACGTCACAGACATCAAGGTCGGCGACAGAGTCGGTGTAGGCGCCCAGGCCCGCAGCTGTCTCCGCGACGACTGCTCCGAGTGCTCCGCCGGCCGCCTCAACTACTGCCCCAAGATGGTCAGCACCTACGGCTCCGTCTACCCCGACGACATCGGAAAGTCCTACGGCGGATACGCAGACTACAACCGCACCGACTCCCGCTTCGTCGTCAAGATCCCCGAGAGCCTGCCCTCAGAGTACGCTGCGCCCATGCTCTGCGGCGGTGTCACCGTCTACGCTCCCCTCCGTAACAACGGCTGCGGTCCTGGAAAGACTGTTGGTATCGTCGGTGTAGGCGGTCTGGGTCACTTTGGCGTTCTCTTCGCCAAGGCCCTCGGCGCTGATAAGGTCATTGGTATTTCTCGCAAGGCCTCCAAGAAGGAAGAAGTTCTTGCTCTCGGCGCAGATGCCTACATCGCTACTGACGATGACGAGGACTGGGCCAACAAGAACGCCAAGACGATTGATCTCATGGTCTGCACTGTGTCAAGCAGCAAGATGCCCTACAGCGACTACTTCAAGCTTCTGCGCCACGGCGCCGACTTTGTGCAGGTTGGAGCTCCTGACTCTGGTGAACTCCCCCCCATCAATGCATTCAACCTCATCATGGGCCAGTTCAAGCTCAGCGGAAGCTTGATTGGATCGCCCAAGGACATCGAGGAGATGCTGCAGCTTGCTGTTGAGAAGAACGTTAAGCCTTGGGTTGAGAAGAGGCCGATGGAGGATGCGAACCAGGCTGTTGTTGATATGGAGAATGGCAAGGCGCGATACCGATATGTTTTGGTTAACCAGAAGAACATTGATTAAATTAGCGGGATTAGAATGATAGAGATAGACTGTACATACCCTAAGATATGAATCAACAATAGAATAATCTTGAACAAGAATCTTACTGAACTTTGGCGATTGACCGGATAGTGGCATACCCCGCTATTTACATCACGCCCTTTAGCACCATGAATCGGCACTTCACTCACTGAACTACAACGGCCTCAGTTAGTCCAATTGATTCTTATTCTTCATTGTAAATACTCAAATCAACTGCTCATGCCTCATACACCATCCTAATGCCCCGCTCAGACGAAGCCCAAGCCTTCTTCCACGCCGTATACTCAGCCGTCCAAGAGATCCCCCATGGTAAAGTCACAACATACGGCCACATCGCCATGCTCGTTGGAACCCGTACACCACCCTCCCTCACACACCCAAAACCTGAAGTTCCTAACATCCTACAGCTCAAAGACCTCGTCAAGTCGGCGTCTGTCTAAAACACCTCCCCGCCGATCTTTCTCAGCCCTTCAACCACGACAACGTCCCATGGCAAAGAGTCATAAACTCCAAAGGCCAAATATCACCCAGGTTCGTCCATCAATCCCTCACATGCACATCATATCTGACGCTCTAGATCTCAACCTGGAGGCTCCCGCTCACAAGCTGATGCCCTCCAAGCAGAAGGCGTGCAAGTCGAGACAAACGCAATGGGCGAACACTCAGTAGACTTCTCCCAATACGGCTGGTTCCCAGACCTACTCCCCTCAGAAGAAAACGATCAAGGCGAATGATTTAAGGTCTTTGAAACTAGTATTTACCACTATCGTCTTTCGGAAAACAAAAAACATCCATGCTTTTTGTTTTCCCTATATGTAATTTGTAATTGGAACCCAAATCAACGGGTTCCCCCTCATAAGAATCATCCCATCTTCCGCTTCATTCTTTGAATCAAAGTCCGCCACCCAAAAATCTCCCCCTTTAAATCGAAGGGAGTCAAATCGAAAAGAAGAAAAATTACACATGTATAAAGACAGACACCCAAAATGACATCTTTATGCATCGAGCCGCTCGTGTATATGATAGATCCCCCCTTTCTTCACAAGGTAGGGGGGGAAAAGTAAAAAGAAAAAAAAGAATCCTCCAAACTCCTGGCCAGTGCTTGAAAACTTGGTTGGGATGCCCGACGACGAAAAAAGGATCGCCAGACCGACAATAAAACTCGAAGGGGAATATGGTGAACAACATCAAATCAGAAACATGATGACACATAAAGGCGTTGCAAAAAGAATCCCATCCCAATCAACCCCCCAATGCTGAATGTGTGTCCCGTGATCAAAGACTCCGGAACGGGCCGCTCATAATAAGTCGGCTAGTCACAGCTTCGCCTCCTCTAGAAGCAGTTCAAGCTTCCCTTCTTCTTCTTGCCCTTGTTGATGGCATTCATACGCTCCTCGAGCTGGCGGCGCGCAGCCTCAGCTGCCTGTCGCTTCTTGCGCTCCTCCTCCACAGCCTGGAGACTCCATCTGTTGTCCTGAACAGGCTCGGGGGGAGGACGGTCCTTGAGCTCCTTGACCTCGACCTCTAACTCACTAGCACGCTTCTTCCAGGCATCACAATCGGCCTTAACTTTGTTAGATTGCCTTTCCAGGTCGGTAAGAGCCTCCTCGAGTGTCTGGGTAAGCTGACGCTCCGCATTAAGGTGCTTCTCGATGGTTCGGATACGCGCTTCCTGGTCTTCAGTGATATGAGAGATGTTGATGTTGTCCTTGCTGATAGGACGTCCATTGGTAGGTGAGCTGGGAGCTCCATTGACGGGAGATCCCGCACTGTTTGGTAGAGGGGGGAGAGGGATAGCTGGTGGGGGTGATGGCAGAGAGACGTGAGATGCGCTCTTGCGAATGGTTGAGTTAGAGTTTGACCGCTGGACGCCAGCCGCCACCTCGTCCATCTTAGCCTACCAAGTGTTAGTCAAGTCCACAAATTATCATGCTGAGACAAGCTTACCTGGAGAGCTGCATAATCTTCCTTCAAGACTTGCAATTCAGCAGTGAGGCGTGCAGTAGCGGCATTGGCCTCGACCAATTGACTGTTGCGCTCAGTCTGCAAGGTGCTCAACCGGTTATTGGTGATTTGAACCTCGTCAAAGTTATTCTGGAGCTGCTCCTCAAGCTCCTCCACAAGTCTGCTGTTCTTCTTGCTTCGGTCATCCAGATCTGTCATCCTCTTCTTGGCGATCTTGATCTGTTCAACCAGAGGACCAGAACCAGCACCTCCATCAAGCATCTCAGCCAAAGCAACCTTGGCGTCTTCAAGATCCTTCATGATCTTCTCATTAATAGATGTGAGCTCGTTAACATGTGACTCAATCTCGGCCCGCTTGGCCTGCTCCGAGTCAAGAGCCTTCTTACTGGCAGCAAGCTCATCGATACGCTCCAACAACTTCTCAGCATCGGCGTCGAGACCAAGAGCCATGGCGGCATGAGAAGCTGCCTTGTTGAGCTCATCACGAACCTCTGCAAGCTCAGTCTCCAGTCTGTGAGCGCTCTCAGCATGTTCAGACAGCAACACTTCAACCTGCTCTTCGTAGCCCTTCTGCTCGGTCGTCTTAAGATCAGCCAGGGCCTTAGCATGCTCAGCCTTGAGCTCCTCGAGCGATGTCTCGTTACTCTTGGCGCCCTCATCATGGGTCGCGATCTGCTCCTGAAGCTTGGCAATAAGCTCTCGCTGATGGGAGTTGTCCTCCTGCACAGCGTTGTGAGTCTTGTGGAGCTCATCCAACTCGGCGCGAGCAGCAGCATGAGCCTGCTCAAGTTCAGCAACCTTGGTAGCGTTGCTGTTGATGATCGCCTTGTACTCGTCAATCTCGTTGCGAAGGAAGCTGATGAGGTTCTGTTGTCGCTGCTCAGCTTCGCTGTTTGGCTCATCCTTATCGCCATTCTGGGATCGGGCTGCGGAGATTTGAGCATGGTTGGAAACAACTCGAGCCTCAAGCTCCTCAATCGTACCCCGCATTTGGGTTTCTGTCGTCGCCATGGAGTCAAGGGCCTCCTTGTGCTTCTGCTCCCATGTGGCAAGCTCAGTCTGGAGCTCGGCAACACGCTGCTCGTGCTTGGAGTCAGCATTGTCGGGCTCCTGGAGACTAGACTTGGCAGCAAGTGCTTGTCGCAGAGACTCAAGCTCAGTTGTGAGTGCTTGCTCACGAGCCATGTGAGCGTTCCTTGTATCAGAAAGCTGTCTTTCGTTCTGCTCAAGCTGGTCTCGCAGTGTTGCCACCATCGACATCTCTACAGGGCTGGCCTTGAGACTGGATCGCTCTCTCGTCAATCCCGAGATAATAGTCATCTTGGTCTCCATCTCCTTCTTGGCTGCTGCGACGTCTGCTTCTAGTTCCTGAATGCGTTCGCTCCTGACGTGCAGTTCGTGGATAGCGGCATTCAAGTTCAGCTCGAAGCTCTGCATGGCCTCGGGCTGATCACCAAAATGCTCAGAGACAATGTTACGGAGTGATGAAAATGAGCGCTGGGCACGGTCGACAACGAGTAGGTTCTGGCTTGACTTGCGTCGAATGACAGGAGTGCTGGAACGAGGTGATGTAGCTTCCATAACACGGGCGCGAGATAGGTCAGTCTTGAGCTCCTCAACAATGTCGAGGGTCTCGTTATGCTTGAACTCAAGCTGGGCATATCTCTCGGCCAATTCTCTTTCAGCAGCTTCACGTTCCTGAGCCATCGACTTGAGTCTTTGGAGCTCAGCAGCGATCTCAACGTTATCATCCTGAGGCAAATTCTCGGTTGATGCGGCTGCAGGCTTCGTGGTAGCAGTTTCGTCGTCAGACAAGATGTCACCGTTCGATGAAGCGGCAGTGGCAGGAGAATCCATGGCGGAGGATAATTCGGAAGAGAGCGATCGTGTAAAGGATGACCTCGGCCCAGCCTTCAGATCATTTGTTCTAGAGTACGAAAGGAAAGACTCGGGACCGGTATGGGTAGGTGTGGCCACAGAAATAACCGACTCGCGCTTGGGGTTGACATGGCGGGCCTCATCAACAACATCCTGCATCTCAGCAATCTTACGCATAGCATCCTCGTACTTGGCGTGGAGAGAGTCGTAGTCATGAAGAGTCGACTCGTGCTCCACGCGCAAGTCAATAAGCTCCTGGGTAACGTTCTCAAGCTTGTCAGCAACAAACTTGGATTGAGCTGGGCTTTGAGGAGGGCCTTCTTCGGTTGGCTTCTCAAGACGCAGAAGATCCTCATCCACTTCCTTGACAGGGCCAATCTTGGTGTGGGGATGATCTTCCTCGTCACCTTCAGGAATTGGGTCCTCCATTTGACTATGGCGACTAACGTGGGAAAGGTTTCGAGAGTGTTCAGCCATAGCACGACGAGCCGCAACACCGTTGGTTTGCTCAGCATTATGGTCGGTTCCGTTCTCGGTCCCGGGTTCCTTGCCATCTTGGATTTGATCGAGCTCGTGGAGAAGCGAGTCGAGCTTACCGAGACTTCTTTGTCGTTCAACCACTTGCTCAAGTCTGTCAATTTCGCGTTGCATCAACTCGGCATCTTGATCCGCCTCAGCAAGACGCTCTTCAAGGGTCGAGATATAGTCTTCACATGACGCCTCATTCTCTCGAACACGGGCAATCTCCTTACGAAGTTCCATGATGATCGTGGCGTTCTTCTCTTCGCCGTTGGTATGTCCATCCAACTTGGCCTCAAGATCGTGGAGGTAACTCTCAGTGTTATTCTCTCGGTCCATGAGCTTCTGGAGACGGCTCTGGAGCTGGGAGTTGATAGTTTCCACGTAAGCGCATTTCGTCTCCTTCTCGAGAAGGTTAGCCTCGGTATTAGAGAGAGTGCCGCGAGTAGAAGAGAGAGACTGCTCGAGAGACTGAATCGTCTTCTCGTATTCCATAACGACTTGCTCAACGGCTTGCGCAAATGAATTCGAACGGTTGAGGCGGTCATCTGCTGTATCGCCCGACTCTTCATGGTGGTCCGCGCCAGATTCATTTTCACGAGCGCGCGCCAACTCGGCAATCAGTCGAGCATGGCGTTGGCTCAAGGCGGTATAGCTCTCTTGAGTGTCCAGTAGTTGGTTCTGGAGCTCAGTCTCGCGCTCGTTTTGACGATCAGATCGATCAGTAATTCCTTGCGCGTTACGTCGAGGGCTGTTGCCGCCATGTTCGGCACTGCGAATTTGTTCACGGAGGAAGGCAACCTCAGCCTTGAGGCGGTCAATCACAGCTGACTTGTCGCCCTCTTCGATCTGCTGAATGCGCGGTTTCGATTGAATGGCTCGAGCTCGTTGGGCATACTGGACGGTATTCAGGGTCTCGCTCAAGTGGAATTCGGCCGGTGTAACACAGGCAATCACATAAGTGATGGCATTACCACCAAGCGAATCTTGTAGCAGTCGGGTAAGTCGAGAGTCGCGGTACGAGACGTGGGAGCCAGGGTTCCTTGACGAAAGCTGGCTGATAACTTTACCAAGGGCGGCAAGACCGGCATTGATAGAGATACCCTCCTTTGCTCGATCGCCCTGAGCTCCAGTGTTCTTCAGTCTTTCACTTCCAGCTAGATCCACAAAGTGAAGTTTGCTGTCAGTTGTCACAGTAACATCCTGTCCCGTCATCGCTTCGAGTGGTACGGAGAAGCGCTTCTCGGCGCCCTGGCCTGACGACTTGTTCTTGCGCTGAACAAGGTTAAGTGAGAAAACCGCATGGGATCGCGACGACTTGGCGTTGATAGCCGTGGCATCGGTCTGGCGAATAGAGGAGCCGAAGTTCAGAGCATTCATGAGGTCGTCCACCGAGTTGATGTCGACTTGTCGAAGGCCTGTCAAGATGATGTTTCCCTTTGTGTCTTCGCGAATGGCCACATTGCCGCGCTCGTTCAACGGTGTCGTTTCAGGGACGAGGAGATCGCGAAGCTGTTCGTTGTAAATCTCGACATACGTAGCTTTCAGCGACCACTCGCGGTCACCAAGCGTATTCTGCTGGGTAAACCCTCGTGGGCCTTTGAGATGGGAAAGAGAACTGCGGTTCGCCTTGGCTTTAGACTTTGGCGTCTCGGGAGTATCGAGCTTTTCAAACAGCGCCATGGCAGCTCTAGGAATAACACCTGAGCACTGGTTAGCAAGCGCAGTCGCCGCTTGTTTGCTTCAACGTACCCATCAGTTCTTGGTCATATTGTTCACCTGGACCTGAAGTACCCATGGTGTATGATTTTCCAGCACCAGACTGGCCGTATGCCATTAAGGACACATTGTAGCCTTGAGTGAAAGCGCCAATGCAGTCCGACACATAATCCCACACACCCTCCTGTTGTGTATCAGAGCTAAAGACTCGGTCGAAAACAAACAGTTTGCGACCTTGTGGAGAATCGATTGCCAGGCTGGTATCGGAGGTCGTTTGGACCATAGCTCGTTGAAATCGCTGCGGAATCAGATCGTATCCAGGATCGTTAGGGTTCAACGGCGGTCGTACTCGAACGGCTGACAACAAATAAGCATCAGTATCCCGAAAGTTTGGTGGCAACGGTCGACTTACCGACTTTGACCGCCGTCCGACTTTCGTCGTCTGAGGCTCTGCTCCCGCCTCCAGCTTTGCTCGTCATGCTCAACCTGCTGCTGCTTCTAGGATGGGCTCTTGCGATGGCGCTCATGGGCCTTTGAGGGATTCCTCCCGGCGAGGCCGGGGGCGAGGTCGCCATGGCTAAGTTGCGAAAGAAATGCGCGGTGTCTCAGTTATCGTAATCGTCAACGGCGATGGATGTCGCAAAAGCTGTCAAGGCCTCAAAGGGCTTCTTTGTATATTGTCTTCCTCGGAGGGAGAAGAGGTGGTCTTTCAGAACGTCATAGATGATTGCAGCGCCACGAGAGTCGTCGGTTGGTGAGGGGATCGCGAAGTGTTCCAGACGGTCTCACGTGCGGCAGTTGACCTTTGGGGGACTCGTAGAAGTTTCAACGAGTGAGCGCGAGGCGGGTATTCGATTGTTTATTCAGACCAGGGGTGTAGGGGGAAAATGTAATTAAACAAGCGACCGCGGACGATCGGGCGACGGAGTTGTCGAGGGCTGGGTCTAGGTCTGGGCTGCAATTCCTCGTTCCAGTTGTGGAGCGGGACGTAAGTCGCTAGCGGAGGGGCTTTTATCGGGGTGGAATTGGTAAAAAGTGAAAGAAAAGAGCGGAGGAGAAGGGAAGAGAGAAGAAAGCGATGGGAGACGAGGTTGTAGATGATGTAGGCAGAGGCAGAAGAAATAACTTCAATGGGCGGGCCGTTGGCTGTTTGATCACTTTTTCAGTTCAGGAGTAGAAAAAGCAACAGGAAAAAAAGGGACGGGACAGGATAGGACAGCCTCAAAGTGGAATCAAGCCCACCAGGGGTAAACTGGACACCTCAGTAGGTAGACTCTTGCTCTGGAGTGTCTTCCAGCTTCCTTCGATTCATTTAGGGGATTGTGCCAGTGCCAGCCAACACACACTCAGCGGGATGGAGGGCTGTCAAGTCCGCCCCTGGGGGGCTAGAGGTACATTAGCGCTGGGCCGGCTCGGGCAACGTTGTCAGGTACCTCGCGTCTGATGGACGTGATTGCCTGACCCCTGAATCCTAGAGGGAGGGCTAGTGGCTCTTTAGGTTAGCAGATGGCGGAGAGGGCGCCTACTGGTTGGACAGCTTCATTTTAACTGGATCCCTCCCCCCGGCGCTGGTAACCTTGTCCGCGCAACCAGGCCCAAGGCCAGTACCTTAGTGGCATGAACCCTCCAAATGGTTTGTCTGCTTGGACCCTTAGCATCAGTGCCATAATCTGAATAATATTTGGTGATAGTGATGGAAGAGACTTATTGGAACTTTACGAGACCAATTAAGCTGTGAGATTCAGTTCTCATTTCTTTAAAATGTGATATCCGTATCCTGATTCATAAGCAGTATTCCTAAAGAGACTCCATTTGTTCTCGCACTACTGTGTACTTGGCCGATCCCAGCTCGACCCGAGCAACAGGCAACGAATCCTCGTGGATGTTCGAGGGTTAAACTGCTTAATCAGGCCTGATTTAAGATCGTCTTTGCAAGCAACAAAGTCATCCCAAACCAACCACCTTGATTAGTCTCTCGGACCAATTCAAATGCCTCTTCTGCCCGAGGCGATCTTTTCTGTTCTTTCTGCTCAGGGGCTGAATCTAATATCCGACGCGTCCAAACTAACTTAGCGGCACATCGTCGCGTTTGTTAGATGGATATGGCTAGATGTCATCAAACCAATGCAAGGACGGTAACCGATATACCGGTTTCACGCCAAGCAAGTTTCCATAGAAGAAGAGAAGAATACCGTTAGACACTGACTCAACGGCTAATTCAATGTCTTGTGTCGTCGACAGAGTTTTCAACGTCCCCTCTTGATGCGTTGTCAACTCGACCCCATATCAGAACTTACCTTGCGGTTATGGCGGTCACGCAGCAAAATACATATGCAAGTACCTAGATAATTATCACGAACATCGACGCGTCTCGTATCACTCTGCAGACAATGCTACACGGAATGCACCAGCAACCGCCCCATGCACACCATCCCGTCTAGCAGTTTCGTTGCTTTTGGCGCCCGAGACAACTATCAAGATCCCTCCGATAACCAACTAGCCCATCGCCCATCCATCTCCTTTAACTTTCGTCCCATCTCCTGTTACAGTAAGATCCAGGGTCTCAGACGATCGTCTCCTAAATAATCGGACAGAAAGGTAATTAATAACCTGAGACTTTCTCTTCAGCCCTTTACCCATGTCCCGCTGAGCCTAGCCTGGAGCTCACATGGCGCCCCATTTGAAGCGAACCCAGGTCTCTTCTCTTGGTCCATCAGTAACGGAGTATTGAATGGCATCATTTTGCGACGTGAGAAGCAAAATGTGGAAACAGTTACTGTGACCGGCATGGTTTCTGTCCGCGTTTTGAGTCGCATTCAACTGCGGAAGCAAATCGCGGGGGTCAAACACACCACGCCCACGGTATGTTTCAGGTCCAAGCCTCCACTCCTGATCCCAATGAAACCTTGATACTTTGAACCTGTTACTATCATTTCTTCTTTTGAACAATCTTACATGACCTGACAAGTGTCCAACGGTGAGATATCGAAGCTTATGAACTGTTGGTCCTTGTTAGGCTCTCTTGTCTGCCTGGTAAGGCCGTTGTTACATCAAGATGTCAGGCACAGCATGTCAGGTGATCTGAGACACTTCCTCTCACCAAAGAAAAGCCACTTCGTCAATGGAATGCATGCATTTTGCCAGCATGAACTACCAAAGACCTCGGCGGCGGAGCCTGTCTTATTCGTCAGCCTTAAGAATTTTGTTCTCGCTTGTTGCTTCAACGCCCACTTACAAACATAAAATTGCCAGGGATCTTGGTTGTCACAGTAGCTGTCAATGGTCGACTTATCCACTGTCAACACAACAAGACAGTCAGTGCCACTGAGAAAATATCCCCACGAGAAAACGAGTCAAGTATGAACTCTCAGAGTGGACAGACACCATGGTAACGGATATAAGATATGGATTGTGTTCACATAGTAGTCTACCTTATACCTCCACTTCGCTAGTTGGATCTACCAAACACACTGCTGACCACCACGATATAGCTCCAAACACTGTTATATGGACTATATACCTTGATAATAGTCCATGTTGATGGAGAGACTGCAACTATTCACATGGCCTTGTGATTAAACATGAAACTTTTGTTATCGCAATGCTACTGTTCCTTTGCAGGATAGGATATCTCTATATTCATCCCTGTCCCTACCCTGAGCCGTCCATATGCCATGAATTATAGATACTGACTCTTGCTTCGACATCCTTTTGGCAAACGCCAAGATGTCGTGCCTCCTCATTGAGTCTTTACAACGTCACGATGTGACGTTGCACAGCTTGGTTACTGACGCATGTTGTGTTCGCTAAACAGTTTCCCCTGTCGAGGAACGGCACTGAAGGTTGAAGCTTGCATCACGGAGAGTCAGTACAGATATGATGTATCGCCAATAAAACGTCGTGATATAGCACGGGATCCTGACTTGGACATAAGCTTCAATCCTCGCAGTTGAGATCGTCATCAATCGGACATCGCTTCGGAGGAGAGTCTATATATCAGGCTATAATTGACGGTGTTAATATATTTTCGACCAAGCCTTATCATTATGCTAAAGAATATGTTATATTCTCCCGGGGGCAAATACGAGATGACGCCTCCTTTGAGGGTTTCTCTTTTATCATCCGTGCCTCAAGTGATCGTGGTTTGCGAGGACCACCTCTAGGGGACGCAAAAAAACCTACCTACTCAGGACCTTGATTCTAAATAATAAAAATACTCAGAAGTTTATTTTTAATACCCTACATCTAAGTCTAAGTTTTCTTGCCTTCCAAGGCGCCTGTGGTACATGCCGATAGATCTTTGCAACCACTTGAGGGAATTCCCAATTATAACTGGAGAGCTGATAGTTATACGGGACGTAAACTTGGAGGTCAGATGTGACTATCGTCGATACTTTGCTCCGTAGATGTTATGTTAACCCGAGAAATGACATGAACTTGGCATTGTCCTAATCTTTTTGATCAATTTCATCAAGAAAGCATAATACCTGATGCGGAAGCAAGCCGCTTGAAGGTCATACATACGATTACTGCAAAACTATGACGAGAAAGTATATGGAGAAGGTAGGGTAACAAGACGAATACCTAGTTTCTTGTCCAGTCTCGCGAGAGTTATAGATTACTCTACAGGCAGCCGAGGTCTGTGATGTCAAGCAGCACAAACAAATACACTGATCCCAATGGCTACTACTTACTGGAGATTGCATGAAGCCATGCGTAACACGACTTTATTGTATCTCATCTCATATTCACTTGGTATTACTAAGTGGCAAGCTCCTTAACAACTACACGTGACTTTGGCGTTTTTCGTGTGCCCTCCAGACCATGATCGTCGCGTCACAGCGCGCCCCGCCATTGACCTTAGAGCCTCAACTTCAAATTAACGATCATCAATGGTAGTCGTCCAAATATCGCAACCAAAATGGCACCCGATGTGATTGATCTCATCTCATCGAGCCCGCCGCCAAGCCAGTCTGTTCCACCCTCTGCGCAAGTACCCGAAACCAATCGCATCGTTGAACCAGAAAGGCGACATCTGTCAAGCATCAACGCAGCACATTCTGCGTCACCAGGACTGTTTCTCTCCGACGATTTCGACACAACGATAGATCTTGACGAGCCAATATTGGTCGATGCAAATACGAACAAGAGACGATGTCTTTCTCCTCCAGCGCAACCACCGCCTCTCAAGCGCCTTTCTCCAGCTCCAGAACCTCAAACAATTCTCCCGCCCGTGCGAACGAATGGAAATGCACGAGCTTCTGTCGCTTCTGACCCTATAGAACTTACGAGTTCTCCGATATTCGAATCGCATGGCCAGCTGGAACCTTCGATGTATATTGGCAAACCCTCGACAAATACTACCAGCAAGCCCACTAATCAATCGCTTGACCCTGAAGACTCTGATCCTTTCGCAAGTTCACCACAACCGGTGCGACGATCTCCCCCGAAACCGAAGCCCCTCGCAAGACCTATAGAATCTTCCGACCCTTTCGCGAGTTCGCCCCATCAAGTGCCGGTAATGACCAAGGCGCCCGAGGCTATCATAACATCACCGCCTGCGCCTCCCCCAAAACCTGCACCAAAGCCAGCCCCAAAGAAGAATGCTACATGGGATCCCATCTCCAGTTCGGCGCCAGACATATTCTCTTTCGATTCATCGCCGCCACGGAAGAACAATAACGTTATTAACATTGACGACTCCGATGGCGGGGACGGTTCCGAGGACGAATTGCCAGATATCGCTTCATTCGATGTTGCCAAGATGCGCCGTCGATCACAACTTCAGCGCTCACAAAGTGATGTTGTATCATCGAGATCTCGAACAAAGCCCGCAGCTTCGAATACAAAGTCAGCAGCAGAGCGAGCACGAGAAAAAGAAGCAAAGGCAGCAGCCAAAGAAGTCGAAAAAGAGTCTAAGCGGCGTGAGAAGCAGGAGGCAAAGGAAGCCAAACTTCGTGAAAAGGAGCGCACTGCTGCTTTGGTAGAGGTCAACAAGCTACGTACAGACAAGAAAGTTTCAACGCCAGAAATGATGGTTGATATCCCTTCGAGTTTGAATGCCACGGTCACAACCGAGCTTCAGACCATGCTAGAACCCTTTGATGTGCAGTACACAACTTGGGATAGCCCGGTCGACAATGTGATCAAATGGCGAAGAAAGGTTCGCAGTCGATACAACGACGAGATTGGCCTCTGGGAGCCAATGCCTCTTCGCCTTGAAGATGAGAAACATGCTCTCGTTGTGATGCATGCCGATGAGTTTGTGAAGCTGGCGCAGGACGACCAGATCTCAACTCACGTTGGCAAGATGCAAAGACATTTTGCTGACCATTCTCTCGTCTACTTGATTGAGGGTCTCACACCTTGGATGCGCAAAAACAGAAACCTTCGTAATCGTCAATTTACATCGAACGTTCGCGCTCAGGAAGCTGCTGCTTCTACTGCAGGTCGTCGACGAAATAATCCCCCTCCGGAATACGTATCTGAAGAGTTGATTGAAGATGCGCTGCTGCAATTGCAGGTGATGCATGAGGCTTTGATCCATCACACTATGGTACCGATGGAAACAGCCGAGCAGATCTTGACATTCACTCAACACATCTCGACAATACCATATCGAAAACAAAGAGATATTGCGACGCTTGGGGCAGGGTTCTGCATGGAAAGCGGACAGGTCAAGACAGGCGAGGACACCAGAGACACCTACGTCCGAATGCTGCAAGAGATTGTCAGAGTCACGGCCCCCATCGCATACGGAATCGCGGCGGAATTTGGCACCGTCAGCAATCTCGTTCGAAGTTTGGAAGAGCGTGGGCCAACTCTTCTCGAAGGCGTTAAGAAGAGCGCGAACAAAGATGGTGCTTTCTCAGATCGCATGGTTGGCCAAGCAGTAAGTCGACGCATGTACAAAGTTTTCACGGGAGTGGACGAGACAAGCACGGATGTTTAGATTAGTGTGTATTATATGTAATGATTCTATGAAGACCATCGATCATGATGCGATGCAGTTCTAATGAGACCTATGAATTCATCGTTAGCTAGTGTTACCATAGAAAATGACAACAAAGACGAATTGTGAACAAGCTGTCAGACAGCGGTTGGACAAAATTGTTTCCACATTGTGTATTTCAGTACAGGTCTGTGTAATTGCTTCTTCATCATAAAGCTTGGGTGTTTGGTGTGAGTAAAAAAAGAGGAAAAAATTGAACATACCATTTAGCGAGATACGATGTCCTCATCTTCGAGCTTGCGCTTTCGCGATGCCGGCTTGAAGAATGAGTCCATCGTCTTTTGTTTCGCGTCGAACTTGGCGCTGCCAATTCCGCCTCGGGTCTTTCTCAGACCTTTGAGGTGGTCGACGCTGTTGATCTTCAGGACGCGCATGTGGAGATGCTCGTCGGAAGAGTTGCGCGTGATGAGAGCCTCGATGTAGCCGGTGTTGCTCCATGAGGGGCGCACGAAAGCAGATGCTTGACCTTCCGGTTCGGCATCTGGACCAGCTGACGAAGAGGTTCTGTCGCGGAGTGCTTTGTAGAAAGTACCGAGAATGATACCGTGAGCGACGATGCAGACGGTCGAGTCTTCATCCAGTCGAGGCAAATGCTCGTCCAAGAAGACATCAACCCTCTTCCTCATCGCCAGCGGTGTCTCAGAACCCTCATGCTTCGTCGCAGCCCCAAACTTGGTGCCCTCGCCCGTCCCAAAGTCCTTCTCCCTCAGCTCCGGCACCTGAATCAATTTCAGATCCTCCGCGCGTTTCTGCGCATCGAGGATAGCCTGGGCGGTATGCACCGCGCGGCTGAGGTTTGACGAGAAGATGTGATCAATGGCGACGTGCTCAGAAAGGTGAGATGCCAGCCGTTGAGCTTGCATGACGCCGTGGGCAGTCAAGGCTGAGTCGCGAGACCCGGCATAGAGGTTTGCGACGTTGTCAACTGTCTCTCCATGGCGTATGAGGAAGAGACGCATCGTTGCATCATTCAGGAAGGCCACGCCAGAAGCAAGCTGGGCATGGTGATTGTTGATGGTTGAGGAAGTTGGAGGAGAAAAAAGTCAGAAATTTGTAGTGCAGATTTCGTGCTGACTCATCGGCTTTGGTGCTAGTCTGCAATCGAGCTAGCTTCAATTGAGCACTCGGACTTTTCACTTCATGTCAATGCGCAACATTATTGGCCAACTAAATCGTGAAATTCGTAAAGCTAAACAAGGGACAAAACTCCGAACTATTCATACAAATTCCATTCCCAAAATCCCAAGATATAATTCATTAAGAAATACCCATTAACCAATCATTAAAACTTGTTTATTTCTTACCGGTGACTGTGCCGACGACGTTCCCGAGACCAAGGCTGCCGAGGATCTTCTTGAGGCCAAGACCTCCGAGAAGACCATCGAGCAGACCACCGAGACCAAGACCGTTGAGCTGGGGATATTGTTAGCAAGATGATCAATTGACTGTGAAGATGAATGGTTGAGACATACAAGAGGACCCAAGATGGGACCGAGCAGCTTGCCAACAAGGCCGAGCACACCGCTGAGCAATAGTCCAACAGCAGCGACGATCTGGAAGAGAGGCTCGGCGAGGAGACCCCAGAGAGGGTTGATCTCCTTCTTAGCATGAGGCATGCCCTCGAGCTTGCGCTTACTCTCCTCAATGGTGGTTTGAATCTCAGTAGAGAGCTGTCATCTTGTTAGCGAATGCTTCAGGGTAAGGGATCGCGATACTAACCTCCTTGAGCAAGTTGGCCAGGTGAGCTTCCTCGGGAGTAGCCTCACCACCAGCAGTCTTCTGCTTGGCGTTGCGAGAGATACGGCCATCGGGGTCAAGACCACGGATGATGCCGTTGGTCTCAGTCAGGATCTTACCACCATCCTCGATGAGAGGCTTGACCTGTCGGACAAGTTCCTCCTCATCACGATCCTCAGGCTTCTGAGCCTCAGCGGCGCTGATCTTGTCGTTGATGGACTTGCAGATTGGTCGGAGCCTCTCAAGAGTCTGCTCAATCTGGTAAGCCAGTTGTTGAGCGAGCTTCTTGTTCTTCTCAGCCTCCTCGGTCTGCTTGGCCTCATCGGCCTCAGCTTGCTCGCGCTTGATTCTCTCCTCCTCAGTCTCACCCTCGGGCTCAGGCTCCTCCTCCTCCTTGGGAATGTCCTCGAGAAGAGAGACGTGACCGATGACAGATCCCTTCTGGTTGAAGACATCACCATCCTCGTCAATCTCCTTGCCAGCACAGTCGAGGAGCTCACCGCTGGTAAGCTTGCCGATGATGTTGCCATCAGCGTCAACGACGTTACCCTCGCGGTTCACCTTTCGGCCGGCGAGAGGGTTGTGCTTCTGCTCCTTCTCAGGCTCCTCCCAACGCTCAGCCTTGCCGATGACATTTCCGTTGGAGTCGGTGATCTCACCGTCATCATCAACAGCACGTCCAGCAAGAGCCTTAGAATCACCAATGACAAGCTTGCCAACAACCTCGCCAGCTCCGTTGACGACCTTACCATCCTTGCCGACGGTGCAGTTCTTGAGCTGAGCGAAGGGACCCTCCTTCTTACCACCGCGCTCACCCTCAGAGACGAGCTGGGCCTTGCCAATGATGTCGCCAGACTCACTTCGGATGTTTCCATCCTTGTCAGACATGCGTCCAACAAGCTTCTGGACATCACCCTCGATGACACGGCCGTAGATCTCGCCAGACTCGCTGACGAGGTTACCGGCCTTGTTGACGCGCTTGCCAGCGAGGGCAGAGTTGTCGACGGGCTTCTCCTCCTCAGCCTCAGGAGCTTCCCAGCGCTTGGCCTTGCCGACAGTGTTGCCACGGCGGTCGAGAATGTCACCATCCTCATCGACCTCGCTGCCCTTGAGCTGCTTGGGGTCACCCTCGATAACCTCACCAACTTGCTCGCCCTGGTACATGACACGGCCGTCAGACTCGACGGTGGCGCCGGGGAAGTGCTCGAAGGGAGCGGAGGCCTTGTCCTCACGCTCGGAGATGGAGACAGGCTCACCCTTACCAATGACCTCGCCGGAGTCGTTCCAGATGTCACCGTTCTCATCGGCGCGCTTGCCAACAAGTTCCTTGAGTTCGCCTTCAACAACCTTGCCGACAACTGTGCCGTTGGCATCGACGAGCTTGCCGACCTTGTTGACCTTTGCGCCCTTAAGGACGGAACGATCCTTCTTCTGGACGCGGTCCCATTCAGCGAGGGGCTCAGCCTGGCCGACAACCTTGCCGTCTCTCCAGATCTTGCCGTTCTCGTCAGACTTGAGACCAACGAGCTGCCGGACCTCACCCTCAGTGACCTTGCCGATGGTGTCTCCCTTGTCGTTGGTGAGACCACCCTCCTTGTCGACAACAGCTCCCTTGAGGATGGAGTAGTCCTTCTGCTCACCACGCTCCCATTCCGGAAGAGGCTCAGCCTTACCAACGGCCTTACCAGTCTTGTCCCAGATGGTACCCTGATCATCAGAAGCCAAGCCGATGAGCTGCTTGATCTCGCCCTCAACGACCTTACCGAAGAGGTGACCCTTCTCGTTGACAAGGTTTCCGTTCTTGTCAACAGTGGTGCCCTTTAAGATGCTGTAATCCTTCTGCTCACCACGCTCCCACTCAGGAAGAGGCTCGGCCTTTCCGACCTTCTTGCCAGTCTTGTCCCAAATGGTGCCCTGCTCATCAGCAGTGAGGCCAATGAGTTGCTTGATCTCGCCCTCAGTGACCTTTCCGATGAGGTGGCCCTTGTCGTTGACAAGGTTGCCCTCCTTGTCGACGGTGGTACCCTTGAGAACAGAGAAGTCAAGCTGCTCGCGTTCCCACTCAGGGATGGGCTCAGCCTTTCCGAGCTGCTTGCCGGTCTTGTCCCAGATGACACCTTGGTCGTCGCTGCTGAGACCAATGAGCTGCTTGAGCTCTCCCTCGACAATCTTGCCGAGCTTGTCGCCCTTCTCGTTGACGAGGTTACCTTCCTTGTCGACAGTGGTGCCCTTGAGGATAGAGAAGTCGAGCTCCTTGGCAGCCTCCTCGCCCTCAGCAGCCTTGTCTTCAACGGCCTCTTCACCCTCAGCGGCCTTGTCGTTGACCTCCTCGGTGGCATCGCCAGCGACTTCCTCGCCCTCGGCAACCTTGCCTTCGGCGGTCTCCTCGCCTTCAGCGGCCTTGCTCTGGGCGTCTTCAGGAAGATCATTAGCAGCCTCCTCGCCTTCGGCAACCTTGCCTTCAGCGGTCTCTTCACCCTCGGCAGCCTTGCTCTTGGCATCCTCGGGGAGGTCAGCAGCAGCTTCCTCACCCTCAGCAAGCTTGCCCTCGGCGGCTTCTTCACCTTCAGCGGCCTTGCTTTGAGCATCCTCAGGAAGATCCTTAGCAGCATCCTCGCCTTCGGCAGCCTTGTCCTGGACCTCATCGGTGACACCAGCAGCCTCCTCGCCGGGAGCAACAGACTTCAGGTCATCACCAGCCTTGGACTTGTCACCGTCATCACCAAGGGCTTCACCACTGGGGATCTCGTCGGCAGCCTCAGACTTGGGAACCTCATCTTGGGCACCCTCAGTCTTTTCCTGAAGCTTCTCCTCGACATCTTCAGGCTTGGGAACATCTTGCTCGTCGACCTTGGAGGTAACGTCCTCCTTGGCCTCCTCAGGGATATCCTTGGCTTCTTCAGGAACACCCTCAGCAGTCTCCTCTGCCTTGTCGGTTGCCTCCTTAGCCTCCTCGGAGTCTGGGGGGATCTCCTTCAGCTTGTCTCCAGCGTCAGGAGCGTCACGGTCCTCGAGGCTGATGTCCTTCTGGTCTTGGTCCTCAGACTTGACATCGGGTGTCTCATCCTTAACCTCTGGGGCTCCGGGAGTCTCGGCTGGTGTCTTTGTGTCGGTAGCTTGGGAAGTGGCTTCTGACTTGTTGGCAATGCCCTCAGTGGCACCACCAACAGTGTCTGTGGCGCCCTCTGCGGTGTCGCCAACCGTATCTGTGGCACCCTTCGCTGTATCGCCAACGGTGTCTGTAGCTCCCTTTACTGTGTCGCCGAGGCCAACGGTGTCCGTAGCTCCTTTTGCTGTGTCGCCGACGGTATCTGTGGCACCCTTCGCTGTGTCGCCAACAGCTCCTGTAGCTCCCCCAACAGCCTTTCCAACGGTCCCGGTAACGCTACCGAGGGCGCTTCCCAGACCGCCAGACTTCTTCTCTTTGGACTGGGTTGTGTATTCGCTCTTCTCCTCGTCGTGGGAGTCCTCTTCCTCCTCAGGCTTGCCTTGTCCTATGGGCAGGGTCTTGCCGAGGACATCGCCCGAGGAGCTGACAACATCACCGGCTTGGTTGACGGTGTTGCCAACGAGGTTCTGGAGGTTATCGGTGTCGGCGATCTTGCCAACGGTCTTGCCGGCGTCATCTAAGACTTCTCCGGCATCATTCACGACGCCAGCTCCGCTCCTGGGGACTGACTCAAGATTGACTGCAATGGGGACGATAAGCGCCAAACTTGGTGAAGGACTATTGAACGCACCAGGGGATTCCTGCTCTTTGGAAGAGACAGTATCTTTTGTTGTGTCTTGAACCTGGGAGGAGAGGTCTGCCATGATGGTGTGGTTGTTTTGGACTGGTTCAACTCCTTCAAGATCGAGAAAAGGGTATCTTTCAGATAAGAGAGGATTAATGGGGTATCGTTGTGTTAGTTGGGAATGGGAATTGTTATTGTTATTGTTGTTTTGGGTATCGCTTCGCAAGTTGGCCAAGAATGGAATGAATTGATACTTTTGTCGAAACCGCAACCACCACCACATCTTCAACTACTTATACCGACACACGGCATATACAAAACAAGTTTTACTGCCAGGCCATTCTCGATTTCGATCACGTCAATTCAAAAAGTCACAACGTCAGTGTGAGCCCAACTTTTACTCTCTAGCCATGAATGATACTGCGCCGCACCTTGCTATCGGACGAGACAGCTGCAACAGCCACACGTCATGATGAAGATCTAAGCGCGGGGAGGGTGTGGCGAGAGCTGTTGGATGACGTTATGAGGAAGCTCTCCTAACATGGATATGTTACACAATGAGCAATGGGGGGGGAGAGCTCTAGACGCAGAGGTGCCGTGTAAGTGCCTCCCAGGCTTGCAGGCCCAGGATGAGGCTGCTCTACCTTCCCGACGAGAATGTCAAGCGGTTGTGAAAACAGGCTTGCGGGGTGGAGGATGCACACCAACTACGAGACGGAGCTTGCACATTCAGGGTATGGATCGAGATGAGAAACTGGGTCTGTCTAAAGGTAATGAGGGGGGATCTGGAAGAAGGGGTTGCGTGTTGCAGTAGCCGGTAGCCTCAAGAAAAAAAAGAAGACAACCGGGTTTCTGAGGTCCAACTGGAACTTTGAGATGGCAAATGTGTAGCAAGAGTGAGTGAATGATGAACTAATATAGCGTGACGGGGAGGGGTTACCCCATGAGGTTTACTTATTCCGAGGTGTGGAGGGGCGTTTATTGTCCACTTTCGCTCATACGAATGGGATGCATATGCTTGCCTTGCCTTGCCTTGGTTGGCTTGGCTTACATTTACCTTACTTTGCCTTACATGAGTGTATGTAGTCAATTCTGCATGGGGGTGTTTTTGGAGAAGGTCGGGTAATTGTGAAACGCACCAAGAGAAAAAAGAAATAAGTAGATTATCGATTATCGCTACCAGGTGTCTCAGTCTGACTGCCGCTGCTCTTTGTCTCAGTTACAAGGTTCCTATTGAAGACTGTAGGAATCTTGATGGTGAGCTGGATACCATCATAGGTGGACTTGACGTCCAGGAACAGCTCGTCAGGCCTTGGAGCACTCGGTGGCTTTGGAGCATTGTTAGTACTCCCAGCACCCTGGGCCTGTTCCCTCTCCTTGTCCTTGTTCTCGGAAAGTTTGTCGGCTCCGTCCTGGAACGGCATCGGCTTGTCGAGCTTGCCAATCCTGTTGCCCTGGTCATCATAGATGTTTCCTTCATCATCGACTTTGAGTCCACCTGCTGCAAGTGGCTTGAGAGCAGGCTTGATGTAGTTCTCGCAGACGTGACCAGCCACTTCGCCGTCCTCGTCGAGGATCTGTCCATTCGGCATGACTGGCCGTCCTACCATGGACGGGAGATCGCCTTCTACACGGCCGAGGACAGTACCGTCCCAGTCTAGAATGTTGCCAAACTCATCGACGTATTTGCCGTCTAGGCCAGCAGCCAACTTTTCAGCTGACTGCGGTTGTGGTTGTGGTTGTGGTTGATCTGAGTGTGCATCTGTCTGGTCTGTGCTCTCTGATACTGGCTTTATCCTTGGTATGCGAATCTCAGGGTTTGAGACTTTTGGTTCAGATGTTCGTCCATTGCGGACGGGAACATTGACCTCGTAAGTGCTGTGCGTAGGATCGCCATCAGGGGTGGGTGAAGAAGAAGGCATTGGGATGATGGGATCAGTTTGTTCCTGAGGCTGATGATCCTCGAGGTGAGGCTGGAGTTTTTCTTGGTGCTGGAGCTGCTGATCCTGGACCTGGACCTGTTTTGGGGGTCTGCTGGGTCTCGAGGTTCCAGGCTGGAATATGGAGATGGCAGAGGAGAGTGCAGACCTGATGCCAGCGCCGTGCCAAAAGGGCTGCTTTGATGTTGATGTGTGGCTGGTAGAGCTTGGTTTGTGCGGGGACATGACGACAGGCTCTTCATGCATGAAACTTGGAAACCTCGAAATGGGGCTTGACCTTTTGCCTAGTGCTAGCAGTCTGAGTGTATTAGCTGCAGTGAGATTCAGAGAAAAGAGGAGGGAAACGCCCCCTATTTCTTAGTGTAAAGTATATCGGGTTGAACCCCTGTGTCTAACTAACTAGCTGCAACAGTTGAGAGCCGCATTTTCAGAGAAGAGAGACCAAAAAAAACAAGATGTAACTCTGGAAATATTCTGGCCGAGTTTCTCTGATCGTCCGCGCTCATCACGATCGCGGGCCACCCGGGAACAAGAGACTAGCAGGGATGTGAGCAAGATGAGACAAGACAGCTAGAATGGTGAACCCTGGTTTTTTGCTGAATATAGAGACATGATTGGTGGGAGCTGCTACAAAACCTAGTCCCTGCTTCCAACTTGGACCAAGCTTTCTCTGGAGCTGGTTCCTGGCTGGAACGGTTGGGCTAGACTTGAAGAGGATGGTGTTGGAGGTGGCTTGCGTGGCATTATCGTGTGTGGCTTGCTAGGTGCCAACTACATCCTTGTCGTTTGATGCAATCTGACGTTTTGGTTAGTCTCGGGGAATTTCAGACGGTCTGTCATGTTTATTCATTTTCGTCACTCTTTTCTCACTCAGTGTGAGGAACTGTGAATATCTACTATTATACGGTGTTCAAAGAAGCAGGGACAGAACCAGATAGAGACAGAGTAGAGGAGTAGAGAGTGAATGCTTTTGGATTCGTGTAATATATAACGTTGTAGTGTTGTTGTATTTATCCCTCCCAGAAACAGCAGTAGTAGTAAACCATCATTAATAAACACCATGTTGCGCCGCCACAGATCGTCGTCGTGCTGTCGTACTAACAGTAACATTACATGGGTCCCATTATGACATGAACAGAACAAAGCCAAAGCCAAACATAGACATAACCGAGACAAATAGTGACAATCTCTTCTAGTTTCTGCACAGCGCAAAGCAATAATTAGCCTCTGCTTGTCATCAAGGCGGCGTCTATCCCGTTCTGGAGATTTGCAAGCCAAGTAAGATACGACGGCCACAGGGAGGTTAAACATAAGATTGGGGGGAGTCATCACGTACAGTAGAGAGAGCTCGAGATCACCGTGGATACGAGCCTTGAGCTGGATCTCAATATCGAGGTTGAGATCCAGGCGCAGTCGCAGCGTGTCTTTACCAGCATCACCGCCGCCGCCCTGCTGCTGACCGCCCGTGAGACCGCCCAGACCGCCCGTCACGCCGCCTAGGGTGTTGGTCACGCCGTCTGTAACGCCGCCGACTGTGTTGCCCAAGTCTCCGGCGAGAGGCAGCTGGTCAAGGGGTCCTGAACCTCCGCCTTGCTGCTGCTGCTGTTGGGGTGGTGCTTGCTGGCGACGCTTACTGCCCTTCTTCTTGCTACGGCGCTCTCGTCGGGGCGCTTCTTCGCTGGACATGGTCTGGTCATCAGACTCGATGCGGTCCTTTTCCATGGAAGACATGATGAATTAAGAGAGTCGCTTGCTTAAAGATGAGTTTGGCGATTATGTGAGTGTTTGTGGTGTAAGTGGATTAGTATGGTTTGGATATCTCACTAAAAAAGTACAGGTTTAGAGAAATTAAGGTAACTTAAAGAAAGGGACATGATATAAGTTTGAAACTACGCAGAACTTGATAACAGGATTTAGAAGCCCATGAGGTCATGATCGAGATGAGAATCCAGTAAAATACCCTGCTCAACCCAACCCACTTTATGTAGGTGACTTGACTTGACCCCTCCACTACAAGTCTCCAACGGCCATTAACGGTCTGCCCCAGACATTCACTACATACTCACTAAGTTAGATTACCCCAGTCAAATCATATCATGCTATTTCTTGACATAACTGCTTTCCATGCCGAGCTGCGGTCTTCTCCTCAGTCTCACTGGCTGACATCTCTCCTCGTCGTCAATCTCCTCCTCAATATCACCCTCCGGGTCCCAATATACAGCCCATTTCCCATGCTCGTCCCGCACCGCCACAAACGAATCATGATCTCCCTGGAGCGTCAGGAAGCGCTCATCTGCTGTCCAGCCCCAGGGTCCTATGACGTGCCCGATGGTATCCTTCTTGCCCCCAAAGGTCACCATGTGCGTGTCCTTGTCCACGAATATCCAGTTCAGCGCTGGCGGGTCGTCGGATACCATGCTCACCAGCCCCAGGTGCCCTTCCTCGCTGGGATACTTGAAATACCAGCCTAGAAATCTGTAGCCTTGCATGGGGGCATCTGAGAGGTTGAGATACATCTAGTGTTTCTGTAAGTATGTGTCTAGGTAGGTAGTGAAGAGAGAGCAAGGGAACTCACCTTCTTGTCCACGAGAACTCCTTGGCCAACCTCTTCTGTCTTTCCATTCTGTTGTAGCATGAATGTGAGGTGGAACTTTTCTTGTTCCTTGCTCATGCTCTCATTCTGTCTCTTCTGTGCACTCACGGCGTTACCCACGCCTGTAACGGTCGGGATAGCCGCGATGGCCAGTAATCCGATAACCATGTTTTTCTGATCTGTTTTGTTCTTTTGGACTTGTTTTTTTTCTTCGCCGCGTATCGTATTGTGAAAGGGTAACTATGTTTGACAGCAGCAAGACTCACTCTCCTTCACTGCATGACGTCCAGTCCACTTTGTAGGATCTTGACCCATACATTTCTCTCAACACCAGCCACACGCACGCATATAATCCTGATCCCTGCAACCCTTCTACACTCCCACCCCCATCAGGCCCAAGCTGGGGGCAAGTTATGGGGGGTAACGTCATGTGCCCAGGATTGGGATGCCATTTTTTACGTCACTTTGACCTGTCACGTCGAAATTCGTTTCCAATCCCATCGCAACGATAGAAACCGGTTCTTCGAGGGTTCGAGGTCGGGATACAATGACACTTATTGCGTCAGTCAAGCTTCTTCAACAGGTTTCGGACTCGACACGTATTAATCTCAAAAACCATGCTTGGAACTTTAGTATAGAAAAACTTCAACTTAATTATTACATGTCAGCAGCAAGAAAATAAGCCATTGTTTTTTAGAAACCCATTGTTCATTCAGCGAAGTAAATACCAGCATACACAACCATGTCTTCTCCATCTCAGCAGGTAAGTTGTACTGTGAGTCTGTACTGTCCGATCGGGAATTAAATTCCTTTAGGGCTCGCAGAAGCGAGACGAATCTCAGGCTCCTCAGTCTCCCGGTCAAGGCCAGAACCAGCAGGAGAAGGGTAACGACAGCAACCCTTTCAACCAGAACCAGAACGAGGGTCAGCAAGAGTCACAGAACCAGGGCCAGGGACAGGGACAAGAGGCTCAACAGCAACAGCCAGGTCAAGAGTCTGAGTCCAAGGCCGAAGATGCTAAGGACGAGTCTAAGCCCGACACCGAGAACGCAAAGGCTGAGACACCCGGCGACAAGGAGGACAAGCCTGAGCAACCTGGTCAGGAAAAGCCCGAAGAGCCCAAGGCTGAAGAGTCCAAGCCCGATGAGTCCAAGCCCGATGAGTCCAAGCCAGAGGAATCTAAGCCCGAGGACTCAAAGCCTGAAGAGGCCAAGGTAGACGACAAGAAGCCCGAGGAAGTAAAGAAAGAGGAGGACGACGCCGGCTCCAAGCCAGAGCAAGCAAAGGCCGAGGCCCAAAAGACCGCCCAAGAGGCCAAGCCCAAGCAGAAGCGCCAGCCCGTCAAGGAAGAAAGCGAGGATGAGGACGACTCTGAAGACGACGACGACGACTTTGACTCTGAAGATGATTCCGAAGAAGACTCCGAGGAAGATTCAGAAGACGACGAGTCAGAGTCAGAGTCAGAGTCCGAAGAGGAGAACGAGCCCGCTACACCTCCCCAGCAGGCTGAGCCAGGCCGTAAGGGCGGAAAACGCGGAAACGCAAAGGCCGGCGATGTAAGACGTCGACGCCCTGCATGGCTCGACGAAGAATCTGACGATGAGGGCCGCAAACAGTTTTCGAAGCAAGACCAGCAGTTGCAACAGCAGCGTCAACAGCAGCAAATGCAACAGCAGCAGCAGCAACAACAGCAACAGCAACAGATGCAGCAGCAGCAGCAGCAGCAGGGAGGCGGCGGTAAGAGCGACGCCCTCAGCTTACATCTCGAGCTTAACCTCGAGATCGAAATCGAGCTCAAGGCTAGAATCCACGGTGATCTTACACTGGCACTACTGTAAGTTTTCTCTCCCCGTCCCCTCTATGCTGCGGACCCTTTCTATCTTTTTTGTCCGCCTTTCTCATCTGACAAGTGCATAGCCAATAGTGACATGTAATTCTGCAGGGAAGGCGCATAAGTATAAAAAAAACTATATGAATGCTTATTGTTTAATTCGGCGACGACGACGACGAACGATGCTTTTTCTCACGTCTTATATCTAGCGGCGTTTTTGGGGGGCATGAAGTTTACGACTTCGTTTACTTTTTTTTTGTTTTTTTTTGTTTATATGTACTCTGTATAGTAGGAGTAAATAAAGAGTTGAATTTGGGTTTTAGCTCGTTACATGTTTCTCAGAATTATGTGATACGTGACACTCGCGGGTGAGGACATGATCTAAGTCTACAGATCACATCTCATTATTAGTTTGAATGTAGTTGTAGTCGGTAATAGTTCACGTCTCGGCTATAAGCCACAAGAAGCTAAAGTCTTATCACGATCGTGATAAGATCTCAACGGTTTTTTTTTGGTGTCGATAGTGACGTTGCAAGCGCGAGATCTACCGCAAGCGATGATGTCGATGAGGCTGAGGCTGGTGATGAGGCTGTGGCACACGGGAACGGGAACGGACGGATCCAAGCATTTGGGTTCGGGTTCGTGCTTTTGAAGCGAATGGAACCAACGGAACGGATCTCGTGATGGGAGTGATAAGATCGTCGTTATCATATGGTGACACTCGTACGAGAGGGTAGGTATCTCGGGGCCGGGTGATTTAGGGTAGCTGACCGACGTGATGTGTCAATGATCTCGAGATGCGAATACGGAATCAGTGATTGAATAAATACGGGTGTTTAATTGAGTGATTTTATTGGTCTTGTTACATATTGGCATTACAATGACTACAGTGGCTGTGTTGTGTTGCAGAACCTCAGAGACTTTTCCGTCTATTACCAATTGAGGCATCCCACAATCATGGGCAATCGGAACCATCGCTACATTCAATCTCTCTAATGCTTTGATAAACTCAATTCTAGTTGTTTTAAAGCCGGACTTATCGGTACTCGCCACGAATTCCGTATTTACTATTTCCGATGTATAATCATCGCTGTAAATTCTTCAGTGCCTTAGATCTGCTTAGGTCTGCTTAGAGGTGGCGCCCGAGCAGGCAGTGCAAGTGACGTATTACAAAGCAGACGCCGAAAGTCCCCGAACACGATAGCATCACTCAATCTACGCGACACAAACGATCAATCGCCCTCTTGCTTACCAACTCTACACCTATAAAACAAATATCTCCCCGTCCAATCTTATCTTTTCCCATCACGTCATTTCAATATAATCGCAAACACAAAATCACACTTAGCTACTTCTTTCAACAACCGTGACAATAACGTCTCCAACGAATCCATCGCCACTTCGCTGCTGTACAAACATGGCAGACTCTCCCATGTCCGACAGCGAGCAGTCCTGGCTCACACTACCAATCACACACCGAAAAGTAACCTACGAACTATCTTTCCCCGAAGATGCGACCATCACAGACCTTTTCAACGAGATCGAAGCGAGTCTCGATATCCCCGTCGCAAACCAAAAGATCATCGCCCCAAAGACTCCCCTCCTCAAAGCCCCCTTCAAGAACCCCGACATGCCCCTCCTCGACCTCAAGGGCAAGCATTTGACGCTCATGGGCTCTGGCGCTGCGGAGATTCAGCAGGTGCAGGATATGGCCGAGCGTGTTGCGAAGCGCAATGCTGCGAGGATGGCGCAGAGGAGCAAGGCACGACATGCAACGACGACGACGCGCCGAAACCCACAAGACTCGCAATATACATTTCTTCAAGTCCGACCGCTCCAGGGCCTTCCGAATCCAGACCGCAGCCAGAAACTTCTTCTGCGATTGAAGGAAGATCCTGGTATCCGCGCTGCCATGACAAAGCACAAATTCGCAGTTGGTCTGCTTACAGAGATGGAACCTCTCTCGCATACGCAGACAACACACGAGGGAACAAGTCGCATTCTGGGACTAAATCGTAATCAAGGCGAGGTCATTGAACTGCGATTACGAACAGATGCGCACGATGGATATCGCGATTACAAAACCATTCGAAAGACGTTGTGCCACGAACTGGCGCATAATGTCCATGGTCCGCATGACAGAAACTTCTGGGACTTGTGTCATCAGATTGAACGAGAAGTTGACGCTGCGGATTGGAAATCTGGTGGACACACGATTGGCGAAACATCGCGATACACTGTTTCTGGACGTGATGAGGAAGAGGAGGATTATCCTGAGGACTTTGGTGGTTGGACGGGTGGTGAATTTGTCCTGGGAGGGGTTCAGAACAATTCCACTGCTGGGATGAGTAGACGAGAGGTACTCGCCCAAGCAGCGCTTGAAAGGCAGAGAAAGGAGGTTGATTCTGAGCGAAAGGTGCTGGAGGAGCAGAGACAGCGATCACCACCAGGTGATGAATCCAAGTAACTGATGATATTTCGGACAGCGAGGCGTAGGAATACCCATAAAAGGCACGACACAGCATAGCATAAGCAGGCGTTAGCATTACAATCCGATACACTATTTACATATTCTGTCCCCTCAATAAGGAAGAGGATCCAAGTTCAGCCCCTCAACGCTAAACTTGAAGGCATCGTTTCGAGAGTAGCTCCCCGCAGTATCAATATCAAGACGGCCCCTGATACAATCACGGAAATCAACATCCGCAAAGATCAACCCATCTGGATCCTCCCACTGCGGTCCAGCAATGACATCTCCAAACGGCGAGACAATCGACGATCCACCACGAGATAGAAACTCTGCTTTTACAGAAGAGACAGCGCTCTTTACAGGGGGAGGTTGAATGTTCACACCATCATCGTCACAACCCAACACAATCTCATTCCCATCCTCGTCAAACACAGACTTACGTCTTCTTCGACTCGGCGATTTCGGTAGCGCAATCTCAAACCCTTCCTCTGTCATGCACGATCCACGACGCTGTCTCACGCCGTTTGTTTCAGAGGAAGTGGTACCCTTGGGAACGCACATGTTGCTGCTGACGACGAAGCAGCGCCCCTCAACACCAACTGTTCGCATGAGTCCGAGCCACGCATCGCGGTTATCAGCTGTGGGCGCGAGGTAGAGATTGATGTTCTGTGCGTAGAGAGATTGGCGGAGGAGCGGCATGTAGTTCTCCCAGCAGATTGCGGCGGCGAGATTGATGCGTATGCCGCGGATGGTTGTTGTTACGGCGCGGAGGGTGCTAGGTGAGCCTTGAGCCCAGATGAGGCGCTCAGAGCCAGTCTATAACCGTTAGTTCACCTCATATCAACATGTAGTACGAGGGGGTCTTACAGGGAGGACTTTGCGACGCTTTCCAAGCATACCCTCCTTGGGACAGACATAAACAACAGAGCAATACAAGCTCCCACCCGCCTTCTCAATACAGCCCACCACGATAAAAACACCCGTATCCCTCGCAATGCGCTCCAATTCCTCACGCGAGCCATCACCACGGACTTCATCCTCCTCACCAAGCTGTCTCTTCACCCACTTGATCCCCGCACCACCACCGCCAGGCCCAACGGTGTCGCCGAGATCAATGGCTGAATCGAAGTAACGAGCGAATTCATCGCGTCCTTCTGCACTGCGATTGCCGATCTCGCAGCCGAAGGAGCTGCCGCGGGGATACCCGCCGATGAAGGCCTCGGGGAGGAGGAGGATGTCGATGTGTGATGAGGATGCGCGCTGGGCGAGGGTGTCGATGAGGGCGATGGTGGAGGCGGTGGAGGATTGGGTGCCTGGGGAGGCGGTTCCAAGACGGATATGACCAGCTGCAGCCATTTTGAATCACTTCAACAGAAACACAAACACAGGTACAGACACAAAAAGACGTAGTTGGAGTTGGGGTAGAAGAGTAGTTATATAGATCAGGTGAGGATGGCATGCTCAGCAACGAGCGGGGCAAACTAAACCAAGCCAGCCCATTTCTACCTACACAGTATTAAATATTTCAATGCTTTTACCCTGCGGATGCCTCGGCGCCTCTTTTCGTTTCCAAGGTGAGATAGATCGTCAGAGTTCGTTGGAAAGCTGAGTGAGAGGTTGGGAGCTAGACCACCTTTGAAGCTACCCCGCATAGACATGGAGATATGCGGCCCGCTGCGGCATCATGAGTTCGGACTTCGGATCCGAAGTGGGAGGCGATGTCGGATGAGATGTGATGCAAGATATGACTTAGCCAGTGGATGTAAGTTGTTGTGATGAGTCTAATTGATAACGGGAATCGGAGTTAGTCACTTGGTTTACCCATGTCCAAGTTTAAGACTCATGTTGCTCTTGCGAGGAGCATCGTTGTGAGGCATGGAGTGGAATTGTAAATGCCATCAAGGTGAAGATTGCCGTCTTGAAAAACAGTTCTTGCCCGGTAGATATCGCAGGTCTGTAAGCCAAACCGCTTCGCAGAATAGGGATGTCAAGTATCATGTGCCGTAGCTGTGACAATATGCTCAATTTATCATGACTCTTTATACTTTTCTCAAGCGCCCAGGGTATTCTTCCACACACAGCTCTATCTCCTCCTCGTACTTCGTGTCGTCGCAGGCGCCGGCTCAAACGCATCATCATCATCCGAAATCTCATCATCGCTAATCTCAACAGCCTTACTCTGCGTCCCACCCTTCTGCGACTGTGAGAAGTTCAACTTTGTCTGTCGAGTACTCTTAGCCGCTCCTCGAGTCGCCGGAGCCTTGGCAGTGCTCTTCGCTGCGGTTCGTCGTGTCTTTGGTGGAGGAGGTGCAGGTTCTCCTTCTGACTCCATGATCACGTCTTCTTCTTCCTCGTCTTCACTGTCTTCGAATGGCTTGCGGCCTCGTCCTCGTCCCTTAGCAGGGGCCTTTTTGGCTGGCGCTGCTTTTGTGGCCCGTGTTGCTCGCTTGGCTGCTGGTTTCTTGGTGGGTGCAGGGAGTGGCTCATCTTCGTCCATCAAGTCCAGGTCGTCGTCTTGCTGAGCTGCCTTGGCTCGTCCACGTGCAGTCTTGCGTGCAGGCGCAGGCGCGGGTGCAGATGCGCGAGAAGAGGTCTCAGCTTGTTGTCCATCCTCATATGTCCAGGCATCTGGCTCATTCTCCCAGCTACCATCAAAGTCACTGTCCCAGGTCGCTGGCTTCGGCTTGAGAACTCGCTTTCTCTCCGCTCGTGCTGTCTGCATGCCACTAACTTGCTGCTGCTCGATCCTCATTCGATAGATATCCATGGCACTGTTGAGATCTTCGTCATCTGACTCCAAGCCCAGCATAGATCGGACTTGTCCCGTGAGGTGCTCTGAAACAAACAGCTCCATGGCGTGCTTGTCATCCTTTGTCACGAACTGAGTCACAGCGTCACCAAAAGGCCCTTGGGGAAGGACCTTGAGTGATTGCGCCGACAGAAAGTCTTGCACCAGATTCTCCACCTTGACCATGTCATCAGCACCATCAAGTGCTGCAATAGCTTCCGTTGGGTTGGCAGCATTAGCCTTGCCTTGGCCTTGTTAGTGACATTTCTAGCTGACAGCAATATTGACTTACGCTGTGATGTCTTTTTGCGGTAAAAGTAGACAACATCATTCGTGTTGGCCACCTTACCGACGAATCGATTTGAGAATCTCTGGGGATTCTCAATTTCAAACTGGCCACCTTCCGTGGCCGTGTACTCCACCTTCAGCCGAATTAGCGGAAGAGGTCGTTCTTCTAGAGCCTCTTCATCCGTCTGAATGGCCTCCCAATCCGCATTGGCTTCCTCAATCATCTCCTCAACCACCTCCATCAGTCTTCGGGTCACCTCTTGGCGGTTTTCCTTCTTCTTATCAAGTCCTTTGAAGCGCTTGTCTTGCGAAAGGATGACTTCCCGCGTGACAAAGGGACGCACACTCTTGAGAGGAAGCTTGTCGACCTTGAAGTCTTTGCCCGTCACGCTTACAATAGCGACGTGCTTCTGAACCGCCTCACCGGGCACCAGTGAAGTTGCGACAGATGAGCCGGGCTGCATGACATGGAATCCTGTTTCGGGGTTCTGTGTAGGGTCGATCAAACACTCGTGCTCGTGACCCCAGACTACAAGGTCAAGCCAATCGGGCAAGACATTCTCGGGGAGGTAGGATGTGGCTGTATGCGCATGGTGATTTTGGTGAACAGCTAACAAATTGAACCAGTCAGTCATCTGGGTTTCAGGGCGAAACCACTTGACTTTGTGATCTCGGAAAGTACGGAACATTCGCTCATCTCGAACATTACTCAATCCAAACAAGGCAAGCTTTGTAAGACCCTTCTGTAGCAGAATCGGCTTGGCCTCGATGTTGTCTGCCTCGGGGACACGGCCGTAGTAGTTGAGAAGTCCACTCGCTTGCAGAAGATCAAGCGAACAGAAGTTACCTTCGCCAGAAGGATCATCATGGTTGCCATGGATCGAAAAGACGGGAATGGAAATGTTGATATCGGGATCTTCGTAGTTAACATGCGTGAAAGCACCTTCAAAGACAGAAGCAGCATCGGAAAGAAACTCGAGAGGACATGGTTTCATGCCCAAGCAGTTTTGTCGGAGTGTACGCATGACTTGGTACAGGGACTTTCGGGAGGGTTTGTTGTCGTGAAAGAGATCGCCAGCGAGGAGAACCATATCGACCTATGCATGTTAGAAGCAATGATCAAGACAAAAAGGCAATATGTCGTACATCTTCGGTCCGGGCAAGGTTCAAAATTTCATCGAAAGTTCTCCAACTGTCGTCCCTACGAATCGGGTCTCGCTCTTCATAACCGACATGATTGTCGGTCGCAACGAGGATACGAATGGTATCCGCCTCTACGGTCGTTAGCAAGAGCTGCAGTAATACTGGGCTACAATAGAGTCTCACCGGTGAACTCGGGCATCTTGTGCAGCTTACGATTTGTGTGACACAATCGAGCTGTGACGTGTGTGTGGGATGAATTGGAGGTGCTTTACGCGGGCTGTTTCAGTGAGACGCGAGCAGTAGCTGGGAAGGTGACGCGCCCCAATGCGAGGTCACGTGCACCTCATCTACACCTCCACCTCCACCTCCACCTCCACTAACAATGAATGAATGGCCCTGATCCCAAAAGTGACTGCTCATCTTTTCCAAGCTGTCAAAACAACATCAAGTCCTTCCAGAAAAGCAAAAAGCAACGAATGCGGGCTCTAAACTCTGACGCCAGCCGTTAAATGGCAGCGGGATCTTGCAGCAGCAGGTGTCAACCACGAGTCAGTTACTGATTGATTGATTGCCCAACATCAGACCACGTTTCGACCCATCATCTCAGCACTAACCAAGGTCAAGGCCTCGGTCTCGTTCCGCACTAGACTCTCCGTCCCTGTTCCTGAAAGTTCCCCACAGGCGATGCTACCATTGCACGTTTAGTTCAGTTTTGTTACTGCATGGAGATAAACGGTCTGTCTCACTGTAACATTGCTGTTTCTGCGCCTCGATACGCGAAGCAGCGGAACCTCCACTTTCACGTACGTCCCTATACCGTGAGGGATATTGATAGGATGAGGTACGAGATGCACGGTTGTTAGTTGGGAAAGCTTGGCTGATCAAGAATGAGGCCATTATCATCAGCGGGATGTGGAGACTTTTGGTCCACCTGCTGCTGCGCGTGCCTCCTGAGACTCGCCATCTCGACCTTATACATACTGTAGGTAGAGTTGATCTAAACAACGTGGCACAGCATCGCCTCCTTTCGTTTCTTTTTTCTTTCGTAGTTACTGTAGTATTCATGATGCAAGGGGATATCGAGATGTATTTGCTTTTTATATGTTTCAGTCCTCGGTAGCTGTATATTTCTCTCACATAATCCTCCTTCTCTTTTCATCTTTCTTCAACTTGTCAACACAGACCATGCTCTGCCCCGACCAACATCATCAGATGCTTCATTTGGCTGGTCCCGTATGCCCGAAACTACTACCTTCCTGGTCGACTCACATACAGTAAGCAAAAGCCAGAGAAAAAGAGCTCAAACCACCGTTACTTGTCATGATCCTAGCTGTTCAAACCCTGGAACAGCATGCAGCCCACAGACCCGTGGGTGCTGGATGAGTGATTGCGACACAAGATACGATTGGCTTGGACTTTAGCTTCGATCCTTTCTACTGCTCAAGACCCCAATTGCGATTCGATTTAGTAATTCAGCTGCTCCAGGGCTGGTCCTTGACGACGCCATCGTAAGATCCATTATACCCTGTTGATGCTCTCGCGATCACACCTCCGCTTTCAATATCCGCATCTAAGCAACCAACTCCTATTCCAATCACTCGACCCTTTCTCCGCTCGAGGGGGGGAAGGAGTACTTATCTACATGCGTTGTTCATGATTCCGTGTTTCAAGGCTTCTGCTGTTCTTATATCACTGTCCAACTTTCGCTGTTCGAATCCTTCTCCTCCAGCTTGTACAGCAATCATCCCTACACTGGCCTTCTACCCAGGTCCCTGGACTTACAGCCTAACTTGATCATCATATCATACCATGCATCTCGTTGCCAGGATGGACCGGGATGTCCTCCACGGAGGGAATATTTGGTCTCCCAGCCCAGTCTTCCACACGGAGGTTCCTTTCTTTTGGCGGAAACGACGGCAGATTTCCATTGGCGATCTTCCCGTTGAGATCTTTACCGCCATATGTCGCAATCTCTGTGTGCATTGCCAGCATGCACCTGTTGTCGATCTCCCGCCAGATGAGATCGACCACGCCATTGAGGCTCAGCAGGCATTATCTCGCTTGAGCCGCACGTGCCGACGCTTTCGAAATACGGCCCAGCCTATCTTGTACCACTGCTATCACTCGGGACGACAGTCGAATTCTTCGAGTAGTCCTGAGTGGTGGGGTGATACTGATGCAAGAAGACGAGAGGTTGAGACTCTCGAAGGGTTTCTTCGTACTCTCCTTGAGAGACCGGACTTGGCTAAACATGTTCGTGCTTTGGCCTTCTTTGCATTGAGAGAAGTGACTGCTCGTCAAATCTCTGAAGAAACGCAAGCTCTTTTTCGACAGGCTGGTGAACGCGCTGGTTTTCGTGCTCTACCATCTTATGAACATGTTGAATCCAAGTGGTTGCAAGAAGCTTCAATTATGGCTGCACCTTTCGTGGAGCAACTACTCATTTACCGATCATCACAAGAAGGGCTACAGTACATCAGAGACTCCCCTTTCTACTTACCAAACCTCAAGTACTTGGTGTTACCAGGCCAGGGCAAGAATCCTGACGAATGCTGCCACATTCAGCAGATGCAGGATGTCTTAGCCAAAGCCCAGAACCTTGAAGTGTTGGCAGCCAGCGACGCAGACTGCGGGACAGATATCCCTCTTCGTGAACGCTTCCGCTCAGAGCCATGGGACACTGCCCTCGCAAGTCTCCGCCGCCTATCACTACACGGCCTAGATCCCGATAACCTCGCCAAAATACTTCGTCGGAGTCCAGTTCTCGAAGACCTCGAATACTTCTGCGACATGGACAAGTACACCGTTCTCCAACATCACCACCTCGCCCCTGTTAGTCAATCGTTGCGACGTCTATGCTACACCAGCACAACGTGGGAGCACACATCTGGCGGCGCACAAGATATCATCGAACAAGTGTCCATGTTTCTCCGCTGGGACTCATCACTCCGCGGTGACGCAAGCTTTGTCGACTTTCCACGTCTTGAGATCCTCGAGATTGAACAACTTCTCCTTTACGGACCTGTATTCGACGATGAAGAAGAGCGAAAGCAAAGATTCGAAGCGATGAAAGATATCGGCCCTGAGATTTTCATGGCAAGTCTCCCTTCATCATTGCAGATTCTTCACATAGGAATGGTGTTGGCTTGGCCTGAAATGCACCGAGACCTACTTGGCATGGCTGAGAAGATATATCGGTTTCAGAATTTGAGTGTCGTCGCAGTAGATCCTTACGAAGCACCACCAAAAGAACAGATAAAAGAACTTGAAGATGCTTTTGCATCAAAGGGAATCATATTCCGAATAGGGCAGACGACGCAGGTCCCCTTTGGGAGGGGCATGTTGGGTGTCAGACCAGGACACCCTGAGAGATCGAGTGAAGGAGATCTCAAGTTTCCGTTGAATCATAGGAATCCGTCATATCTGGACTTTTTGGACTTTTAGATAATACATATATCTACGAGTGAAGCACATGCAATGTGATTACTCGGTGAAATTACGTTGCTGATGGATGGAGTGATGGCCTGATGCTGCCACCTCATGATGCGATTTCGGCTCGTCTAACAAGTATATGATGCTATTATCATTTCTTCGGCGACCAAGTTAGCATGTGCTTCCAATAATCATAAGCTATCGACACAATCTCTAGCCACACATGTGAGGTCGAAATACCGATGTCTACATGTGATAAGAAAGATGACTCTTGCGTAAAGTACCTTAAGTTAGTTGGCAATATCGACAAGTTCGCCAAGACTTATGGCAACCAAGACTGACAAACCGAATAGAGTTCGATTGACCTTCATCTGTTCTCTCAGGTACTATCAGTCGAGCTCTTTGCTGTGGGCTGACGAGAGTGATTCTACAATCCCGCGATAGGTTCGCCCGGGTATGCTTGACTAGTTATACGGGTGGTGTTGAGGGTCCTATGCATCTCGCGGACTTTGGCCTCCTGAGGGAGTGTCTCTAACAGAAGTCGCCTAAAGCTTGTGTTCAGTTGATCCCAAGTCAAGATACACCGAAATGGCATAATTGCCGAACGTCAGTTTAGCACACGTTGGGAGTTAACTTTTAGGTAGATAACATGGTTCATGAATTGTTGAATGTGGAAGATAATATTCATCTTGACTACATACGCTCATTACCCGCGAACGGGTATCTTCATATACACAGTAAACATCCGACAAGGGACGCATCTAGAACAACCAAGAGAGGAAGGTCTTGTAGAACCATCCTTTACGGCTGGGGCCCTCAGCCTCACGCTTAGCGGCCTGAGCAGCCAAGAACTCCTCCTCCTCACGATCAATGACGTCCTTTCCAGTGTAGAAGTCGGCCTCGTGGGGCTTGATACCGCGAGACTTGGTGATGAACTTGTGGCCAAAGATGAGGATCAGGAACACGGGAATACCAAGGTAACCAGTGATAAAAGTCTTGTACTTCTCACCACCAAAGATCTTGCCAGTGTCGGCATCCCTGACGAAAACGTCGTAGTTCTTGGTGAGGGCGATGAGAATGCACATGGAGAGAGCAGCGATAGATCCCCACATGCCGAAGGGGGCGACATAGGGGAGAGCTTCGTTGGCGAGACCTTGAGCCTTCTTGGCGCGGCACCACCAGATGTGGGTTGTGAGGATAGAGATCCAGGACATGAGACCGAAGATGGTGGTGAGGTTGACAAAGTAACCGAAAACCTTGGTCGAGTCGTCGGAAACGTTCATGAAGGCCAGGAGACAGAATGAAGCAGACATGGCGAGGGCGTAGATGGGAACACCGTGCTTGTCAGTCTTCTTGAAGATAGCAGGGGCCGAACCGTCAGAAGCAAGACCGTAGAGGGTACGGCTAGCAATGTACAGATCAGAGTTGGAGGCGGAGAAGACGAAGACGCAGATACAAGCGTTGACGATGTGAGGGAGGACCTTGACACCAGCGATATCGGCAGCGACGACGAAGGGAGAGGCAGAAGCACCGGCCTTGGCCTTGTTGGCAAAGGCAAGCTCCTCAGAGTTGTAGGGGACGATCATTCCGACGAGGAGGACGGAGAGACAGTAGAAGAAGAGAATTCGGTAGAAGGTGAGCTTGATGGCGCGGGGGACGGTCTTGCGGGGGTTCTGGGCCTCTGCGACTGTTACACCGACAAGCTCAGTTCCGAGGTAGGCAAAGGTAGCGTTGACCATGCAGGACCAGAAACCGAGGAATCGTCCAGCATCGCCAGTCATGATATAAGGCTTGAAGGCGCTGGTTCTGTTAGCGAGGCTCAATGGAATGCACAGTTGAGGGGACATACCCAGGGTTGCTCCAGTATCGGAAACCCTTTCGGTCATGGTCAGGACCACCGCCAAGAGCGAGAACCAGAGAGAAGAGGATGATTCCAATGATGACGATGACCTTGAACGAGGAAAGCCAGAACTCGAGTTCACCGAAGAATCGAATGCCGAAATAATTGATGACGACGATGGTAACTAGAAAGATGGCGATAAAGACACCTGGATTGACAGTGTCTCGATCAACCCAATATTGAATGACCAACGCAGCAGCAGTGAGTTGATTAGGCGTGACGATGATGTATTTGAACCAGTAACTGAAACCCGTTAGCTCGCGTGACCTGTACAGCCTCAGAAACACAATACTCACGTCCAACCAAGCGCAAAACCAAGAGAAGGATCACAGAACCGAGAAGCATAACCAGTGAAACCAGCAGACATGGGGAGCCAAGCAGCCATCTCGCCCAGAGCAGCCATGACGAGGAAGACAACAAAACCAACAATCGTATAACAGATAAAGACAGAGCCAGGCCCAGCTTGCGCCAGGGCCTTGCCAGTGCCGATGATAAGACCAGTACCGATCGCACCACCGATGGCAATCATGGTGATGTGACGGGCCTTGAGACCTCGGTGCAGCGACGTCTCAGCGCTGGTCTCGAGACCGCGAATGTGACGGTCCTCACCGACGCCCATGTCCTTGGTGGGAGCTGCAGAGGCATCGTAGCCGAGATCCGTCTTCTCGACGTCGTTTCCCTTTTCGACGCCGCTCATTGTGATGATTGGTCTACGTTAAAGGCCAAGAGTATTTGGAGATAAACAAAGGGCCAAGATGCCAAGTGCAAGTGTAAGAAGGCCAAGCTGCCAGAGAAGAACCAAGCTTTTGGGGGATCTCAAAGCCAAGGACCTTGGCGATATCGTGTGTGTGTGTGTGTTAGATTCCCCAACGTTGCACGAAAAAAGAAGGATGGCGGGACAAGGAAGAGAAGGGATGAGAAGGAGAGGGATGAGCACAGCTATATACCGAATACGTCTCACACTCTCCTACTCTGATTCAACCACAGACGAATAACCAGGCTGCTATCAAATTTTATCACTGTACTCCGTAGAGAAAATGCCAAGACGACCCGATGCTCAAAGTGGCAGCCCATGTAATGCTCTTGATGGAACCCTAGACGGACAGACAGAGTCAGACACACGCACGCCCGTCCAGTGAAGATCAAATCACGTAACGGGGGTGTTTGTCAGTGAGAAGTGGGTTAACTTGGGAAACCGGGGGTGTTTTAGTTAGCTAGTGTTGGCTTTAATTCAGAGATCATCGGTCTTGTCTGTTTCTCAATGGGGTCAGATCCTATCTCTCTGCATGTAACATTGTGGCGAGTTGGTGTGTGCCTCGCCTCAGCTGTGCATTTGTTTGTACTGTGATTCTGCTGCACAGTATAGCAGAGAATCTAGAATTCACATCACTCAAAGTCACAAGGTAATCCGGGCGCAGGGCAGATTTGCAGGCTTTTGGGCCGTTGGTTTTGTCTCATCGCTGTAGTTACGCCATCCTCGTACTAGCAAAGATCGGCCCGGCACTTGATTATGGCGCCGAGGCTGAAAGGTAGAGCAAAGAGACAAGTGAGAGGGCAGAGGGGAAAAAAAGGCGCAGGTCAAGGCTAACTCGAGTGTAGTGTAGGTAGTGTAGTGTGGTTTCTAGAAGCTCGGGAAGAGATAAGCTTAGGCACTTTGCTCCGAGGCCTGATCCTGTACGACATCTCCAATGCAATGGCTGCCTGTGGGCGTCCCAAGTTCCCTAGTACCATACCACGCAGTGTCACAGTGAGGATCTTGTTAATGAGATTCCTCTTGTATCCACTGCTATCACACCAAGCCACTCCCCTTAAGGAAGGTCGATAAAGTTCTCGTGTGCTCTTCTCTTCAAAGATAGGCTCTTTTTTTCTTCCTCTCTCCAAAGCACCCCCCGGTCTTACTGCGGTCTTGGCTCCAATGTTTATCTACCAGTATCTGCCGTCTGTTTGTCTGCGGGGAAAACACAATGAGGACAAGGGTGAGGAAAAGACAGAGATAGCCAGGGATGGCTCTGACCACTGTCAGCTCTGATTGAGCAGCTTGTTCTCTCAGTGGGTACTTTTGGTATCCACCCCTTGAATAATACCATCACGTTCACATGATCTTTATCTCGTACTGGGGCAGGGATACGATACATTCTCCGCACACAGAGATACCAGTAAAAGTTAGTTTAGCAGGTTTTTAGTCAGTGTTTTTATTAGTTAGATCCAACAAAACTCCAACAAAAACAACTCTAAACTGCATGCTTAAATGAGGGAAAACAATATCTTTTACCTTATTATTAGCTAATTCCCCAACTCGACCCTCTAGCCAAGAGTGCGGAGAGCCCGTCGTCAGCGGGAATCACTTTCCTATTGTGGTCGTCAGGGATTCTCTCCGCACTTTTTCTAGGACGGTCCAGACGTTTTTGTTTTTCTTGGCAGGGAATAAATAAGCACAGATGATGATGCTGCTGATGATGAATGCTGCACTGATGATTTGGGGAATAAGATTCGTGTGGCTTTTCGGGAGCTTCGACATGACTAGTTAGCTCGGCGAGGACCAACATTCTATTACATACTTTTGTGTCATGAAAATTTCACCTTCGGAAGAGGCTGAGACATTTCACAGTGAGATTTTATCGCACAAGAGATAAAAGAAATCGTGCCTTGGTGTACGCCTCGATGCACTGTCGATCCGGAACGTGAAGCCAGCCTCGGGCGCTCAATCACACCCACTTTGCTCTGTCAAAACCTGACAAGCTTAGGCTGAATCCTGCACATATTGAAGGTTTATTATAAGCATAGATAAGGACTTGACACCTGCTCAAGTGGTCATAAGGCGTAGGATAGGCAGTCTGCTAATCGGGCACAAATGGCTGAACACAGCTTTATTCAGATCAAACGTCTATGCTGGCACCATTGACAGTGCCACAGTCACTCTCATTCAACCTCAACTAAATCGGATCCGAACATCCTTGCAGTTATCGTCAATTTTGAACGCCCTGCGGGTCGCCTCACAGCATTCAGAGGCCAGATCTCGCTCCTCATCAAAATTATCGTACGTTAAACAAACAAATAACTAAACCTTAAGACAAGAATTATTCTAAACTCATCCAAATATGCCTTACTATGACTAACGTTTTGACCTTGCCGCCGAGTTTATATGTCTCAAAACTCCAAGCGAAGGTCAACTAGTCGCGCATCCTTGTCCACACCGAGAAGATATCAAGGTGAAGAGACTTGCGCGTCTCCTCAACACTACTGCATACCAAATTAAGGGAATCTACTCCGTACTGACTGTGACGATGCTCCAATACCCTTCAAAAGCCAAGACTTGGGCTGAAATCCGGGGCCCCAGTTGATCCTGGGGAAGTATTACGTTATAGCCGTCTGGGGCAGATCCACGGATCATGCATTCGTTGTAACGCTAGAGAATTTATCGTAAGTTGGGATTGGAGACGGTATATGATTAATGCCTGTTTGGTCTATGCTTTGAGGGAGGATAGATCATGATGGAATGTGTAGTGGCGAATGGGGAGTTGTGAATAGCCCGTGAGTGCCGAAAGTCGGGTTGAGGAGAATGATGGTTCAGGAGAGTGTCTTGGCAGCGACGGTGAGAGAACATGGTGCATGGTTGCAAGACTCATTGTAGCAAGCTGAAGAGGTCCGGAAAGAATGGTACTGAGTGGTCGTGACTCACGTGGAGTTCAGCAAGGTGAGAAGGGGTTCATGGCAACTCCTCACGGCAACTCTGCGAGACTTTTCAACGGGGTATTCAAGGTACTAGAAGACCGAAGTTACAGGTCTCAGTACTTGAAGTAGTTATCATACGAGACTGGCAACCTCTCATTCAACCATGGTATGTCCCTGAGGATCGTTCTCTTTCCATGTGCTTCAGACATCTCACTCACACGAGGTATGAAGTTGGCGGGCGAGAGTCTTCCTTGCACGGCCGACGCATCAACAGCTTCGTTCCACAGTCTCTACATGGCTAGAGAGGAACAAAAACTCAGTCCGTTCTTTGTCTGCGTGGAGAGGCAAACACTGGGTTGACGATAAGGGGGCCTAGAGTGCGGTAAGCTCTCAGTGAGCAAGAAAACCTGAGATTTTAGAAGAGGATGCTAAAATAAACTCAATAAAAACTCCCCTAATTTTTGACTAGATTTCCTAAGCCTTTTCATCCCTTAGGATAAAGGTCTTCAGTTTTTTTGCCTCCCCCTTATATCACCATGGTATCTTGACCGGTCCTCATCTCAAGACGTTCTTTCACTCCACACCCCGAGCCTTCATAAAATCCACCATATCGAAGAAACTCTTCTTATACCTCCTCTCCTGCGTCGTCCTATTAACAGTCTGTATTCCAAAATGCGCATCATAATCCCCAAATTCCCAATTATCCGCAAAGCTCCACGCATACGCCCCCACAACCTCAACACCATCCTCCCAAATCGCCTTGAGCGTCTCAGACAAGAAGCTCAAGTAGTAGATACTTCTCGGTGTATCAAACAACTGGTCAGATAGATCCTTTTCAGCCTCCCCGTAAACGGGGAAACCAAACTCTGTGAGTGCGACGGGAGTCTTCCATGTGTTGTGCAGGTAGTTGAGATAGCTGCGCAGGTAGGTTGGCGTTATGTACACGTAGCTCTGGGAGCGGTAGCCGATGTTCCAGCCGTTGACGGTTGTGGTGGTTTGGTTGACGCAGTAGGGACGGAATGTAGAGGAAGAGTTCGAAGCGCATTCGAGGACGCTGTCTTTTTCGTCTGGGACGGGTGGTGCGATTACTGTAGCGGTGTATGGATCAATACCCAGGAAGTCTGCGGTACCGCCAATGTACTTGAGATCATCCTCACTCAGCGGCACATAATCATTAAAGGTCTTTTTGAACGACTCGGGATAGTCCTCCCCGAGGAAAATAGGGTTGCAGAACGGCCCCAGTTGAAGAGAGTTGAAGTGGTCAGCAGCATAGACATCAGCTTCACTCTTTGGATCACGGGGTACACCAAAGTTGTTGTTGAACTTGAGGGCAATCTTGCCCTTTCCACCAAGTTCCTCCTTATACCAGTGATAAACTCGCGCGTGTGCCTTGACCACGTTATTAATGGAAAGTGCATTGTATGAATAGAGAAGAGGCTCGTTGAAGGTGAACCAAACAGGTACCCGGTCAGCATAGTGTGCCATAGCAACCTTTGCATAATGGACGAAAGCATCTTGGAAAGTCTCGTTCTGATAACCGCCGTTGACGTAGCCAATCTTAGGTGGATCAGCAGCTTTGGTGAGATTGCTGCCATAAAACTGAAGAGGCGTGTCAAAGTGAAGCAGGGTGACCTCAGGAGTCATGCCCTTCTCAAGGATAAAATTGATCACATCGTTGTAATGATCAATACCCTCCTGGTTAACAGGCGTCCCAGGCAACGCAAAAGGCAGGATTCGTGTCCATGCAATACTGAACGAGAAGTGCTTAGCACCCATCGCAGCAACCCGCTCAATATCTTGCTTGTAGTAGTAGTAATGCTCATTCGTGACATAATCCTTGACACGACCATCTTGGACGAGGATGTCCATGAGAGACGGCGCCTTTCCCTCTTCTGCAGTGGCACCCTCGATTTGACTTGCAGAGCTAGCGACTCCGAAGCTGAAGTTCTTGGGGAAGTTGTAGCAATCCGAAGGGCCAAAGTAGTCCCTTGGAGGAAGGACTAGTTCACTGCTTGGAATCGGAGTAGGGGATACAGTTGTGCTGAAGATTCCCGTCTCGGTGAAATTGGGCGGGTTTGCATGTTCCCAGAGAGCAGTCCATGCGGCGCGCCCATAAGGATCTTCTGTATCCGAGGCCTTTGTGGTGGCATTGGGATTCCATTTTCCCCAGGTCGTGAAGGACAGTGAGGGAACTAGCGAGATGAGTGACTCTGGTGGATTGGCGTATGTAGTTGTTGTAGTAGGAGATGGCACCGAGGTAGCATATCTCACAGTCTCAGAGAGGGTATAACTAAATGGTGTATACGTGTATTTCGGCTCACATGTCTTTGTAGCCTTGCATTGAGGACGCTCAGAAGGGCCCTTGGCGTCAAGATAGATCTGCTGGCCAACAGCCAGAGACGCAAAGAGGAATTGTATCACAGCGTGCGAGGGTGTCATGATGGGCGACTGCAGAACTAACGATCAAAACAACCCGCGCGATGTCACAATATATATGCTCATACTATCTCCTCCCACAACATCGTGATCCGTCATTGCCGTGAAAAACTCACCATCTATTCCGAACCGAAAAGCACTGAACTTCCGCGTGTTAGTCGATCCCCAGACTTTTCGGACCGATTCAAACCTGTTCTTTATAAGAAATCGCGGGGAAGATGTGGGGATGCAACGGTCATGCTCTCTCTTCACAAAGCCACGGCCTCTGGGGGCAAGAAAACTCAGACCTTGATTTAGGGTATCAAAAATAAACTTAGCAAAAGATATCCTAAGTTTAGTAAATTTACCTTAAATTTATTCTAAGCTACCTAAGTCTTTTTATCATTTAGGACCAAGGTCCTAAGTATTCTTTCCTCCCCTGGCATGGATACTCCGATTTACACGGGAAATCGTATGTGCTCTCGGTACCATGTCGTTTGTGGGGTTGAAGCGGTGACGGCATCGTGCTATTAGATTTTCCCGGGCCAAGATTATGGTGCTGACCTTGTCGATCTTTGCGGGTTATGGCCCAGGGATCCGGTTTACCCCAGAGTTGTGGTCCAATGGAAGGATAGGATGAAAACCTAATGGGAGCCGATGGTGAGAGCCGTTTTTGTATTTCGCCGAAGTCGAGCGATTGACATGATATTTCGGGGTTTCGGGGTATCTCAAGAGGGAAAGGTTAGGGAGCTAGCCATGGGAAATCTATGGGAAACCACATGATATCATTGAGGGCATAACTCATTATAATGGCAAAGAAATGATTCCACCACGGGCTCCGCTCTAGAGTATAGTAATGTATCTTTCGTCGTACTTCTTCCTCGGTTCATTGTTCGCTGTGCATGAGCACTTGGGCACGGTGACACACTAGCTGATTGATGAGATCTAGGAAACTCCCAATCATAATAGATATCCTTGCCAACATAGTAGTATTGGGTTCTTGCAATCGAATTTCGACTGCCATAGTTTACCATGTCTACTGCCCCAAATGACACAACTGACAGCCGTTCAAGATTATCATCAAGAGGATGGCTGTTGGGAATGTTCACCATAAACCCTCGGCATAAGGATGCAGAGAAGCTAGAAACCCTCCAATGAGATTGGAAGAAAGATCAAAGAGTTCGACTTCTGCGACGAACTGCACTTCTCTTTGTAATGCGCTCAGACAAACAGACGATCCATCGTTATCAGTATTCACGAAAGTTTCTTCGATATTCAGACTAGAAGGAACAACTAGTTTCCACTTAGCCGCTACCGACTTATAAGAGATAGAGAATTATGAGTATTTAACGCACTGTCTAAATCCCCTATTGATTCATTGAGAGATGTGCTAAATCAGTTCAGCCGCTTGAGATAACTCGGCCAAACGCAAACGCCAAGTAACCATGGTCAAGTGAGCAGGTATGCTCCAATTCACTCGATTGTCCCTTGAGGCCTCGAGGCTCGCCAAGCCTCCAACGGACCTGACTTATCTATCACAGAAAGGCTCCAAAAACATAGTCATTGGGTTTTAATTTTTGAGTGGCGAGAAATTTGGCTAGGGCTGATAAGTTATTGATGGTGACCCAAGATATAGAACAGAAAACTTGGCGTACTGTTTATACTGACTGCGTTTTCGAGTCTGTATACCTCAAAGTTGGTAACTGACTCAAAACTAACCTTTCCTCGAATTGCATTCAAAATCGGGTTAAAATTGTGCTCATGGCAGAATCCTTGAGCTGTTCATGCATCAGCTGAGGCAGTAGGACAACACAATTTCACTTTCATAGGACTAAGAATGACTGAAGAATGACTCCAGTCGTGAGTAGCTTCTTCACAGTTACTTACAGCAATTTATAAAAGTTGACAAGAGGCGTTGTCGACCAACGCCGTGGCTACTTACCTAGCTGAAGCCCCTATGAAGACATCATCAACAAGTCATCAGCGCCCCTCCGCCACATTAGTAAGTCACCACAGACCAATGCTCGCGAAGGTATGATTTCAAATCACCGGCCTGTTCCCTGGCTGCTCTCAACGCTTCCACGTCCACCCAGGTTATCGGAACGTGGAAACAAGCCCAACGACAATCAAAGTCTCGAAACACAATAGACAACTCAAGAAATCGTATGTTAAACAGCAAGTCCTGAGACTAGAAGAAATGGAAGAGCCACAGACGCCGTACCATGTTCCGGATACGTGCTGGGGTCGGGGTTGGCGATAGGGGACAACATTCCGAAGTCGCTGGGCCAACTATTGTAGGCGTTCACCTACACAGATCACCAGTCTCTTGGTGTATAAGTATTTGAATGGCTTTTGATTAGGGTGCGCCACAGGAACGCCTTTGGACTTGCCAAGTCTGTGTCTCAGAAGTTGAAGATGCGGGAATAGTGTCACTTGAGCCGCTTGTGAGTAAGATGAGACATTCTACAACACAACATAATTTAGTCTAGGAACGTAGCTACACAGACTATTCATTATTACTTATGTATATCTTACTTTCTTTCTATTATATATGACCTTCAGTATCTTCAACGAACCCCTCAAGTTCAATTCCACATCCGCTGCATCGAGTCTAGTCCAGGAACAACTGGAATTTTGCCACGGCCACCGTCAAAGGCACGCAAATCTAGAGCAACAATAGCTCAAACTTACACTTCAATCCTCACTAACGATTTGACTTTGCCCGCAAGATCAAACTGAGGATCACAGGGTATAAGATGACGAGTCCCTCCCGTTTGCGGATGCCATGTCTCAGTCTCTCTTTAACCACCTCCCCACAAACTTGAAACTCCTGGTCTTTTTAGATCAATTCCACTCTCTTTAAAACGAAACAGCGTGTAGTTCATCGTACAAAATGAAGGCTTACCTCGCGCTCTCTATCCTGGCCTGCGCCATCTCAACTTCAGCTAAGAACATCCACCGCAGGACTGACGGTGTCCTTCCTGCTGCTGGTATTCCCGTCAAGGCTGGGTATAACGCTTACGGAGGAAATTATGATCATCCTGAGACGAACAAGTATCAGCCTGTTGGGCAGAAGCAGGCTTCTAGCTCTGGTGCTACCAATACCGGAGGCAAGAAGGCGACGGCTCAGAGCACAAAGTGCATTTCGAAGAGCAAGCTTGAGTCTATAGTCAACAAATACGTCTCGACTTTCTCTGGTATCACCGATGGTGGAGCGTTGGCCAAGACTATTTTCGATGAGGACGTCAAGTTTTACTCCCAGTCTATCTGGTGGACTTCATCCTCCTCCAAGATCAACAAGTACGCCAAGGTAAGCATATCCTTGCCTTTCATGCACCCATTAGACTCACAACTTTCAGAACGATGACTTTCCTCCCATCTACAAGAACCGCAAGGAGCTCATCGAGGGCAACACTGAAAAGACTAATGACCCCAGCGCCTTCATCAAAGGACCCATCGCCTACGGCTGCAACTCTTTCACTTTCTACTGGAAGGGCGACTTCGAGGTCCCCAAGGGAACTCGTCGTGGTCGCGGCAATGGTATTGATATGGTGTTCTTGAATCCTGAGACTGGGAAGGTCAAGAAGGCGTACTCTGAGTATAACACCCTTAACCAGGTCTACAACTGGGGTGCCCATATCACCTGGTCCAAGGATGAAGTCTGCTGTGATTGCCCTGTGGTGTTTGATCCTAATTGCAAGTGCAAGAAATAAACATGGGGATTATTGTACTATAGCTGGTCTAGGATAGAGGAAAAGGCGTTGGGTTCTTTGCTTGGGGTTGGTTGGTCATGGGTGAACTTAGATAACCATTGATGCATATACACAATCTTTACATATAAGCATATCATCGTTCAAAATTCTATTCAATTTCATCGTATTAGATCGTACACATGTGTGTGTTTATGTCTAAAGGCGGCTTGATAGCTTCGGCTCATCACCCAAGAAAACGTTGATCAACTTAGAAAACTCATCCGCATACTGATACAGGAAGCCATGTCCAGAATCAGGGTACAAATGTAGTTGCGCTTGGGCATTCTTCAGCTTCTTCCATATCACAATGCTATTTTCTGTGGGTAACAGAAGATCTTCACTTCCTACTCTCGTGTTAGTGCTTTGTAGTTCAAGTACCAGCCCAACTTACCATTTGCGATGAGAACAGGTATCCGAAGCTCCTCCAACCGGTCGTAAGACGCATCTTTAGCCTGCTTCGGGTCCATAAACTTTGCAAAAGCAATTCCCTGCCGACGAGCATTCGCAGGATCAACATGATCAGTTCTATCCTTTCGTGCACTCGTAATTCTCTTCCACGCAGCCTCACCTGCAGCCCTGCTCTTATCAGAAGTGTTGAACATGCTCATAAGAAAAGCTTCCTTGTGATCTTCCTCCGTTTTGGCAGCATTGAGAGCATTGAATGCCTTCAGAGAAGGCGCTGGTACGACACCTTCGCCTGTGCTAGGCATAGTTCCACACAGGATCAGGCGGCGAACGAGATCCTTTCCGTTGAGGGCGACGAGCTGAGCAACACAGCCGCCCATGGAGAATCCCATCACGTCAGTCTTACTGACACCCAGTGCGCGGAGGACGTTGATGTAGTATTGTGCCCATTGCTTGTATTGCTTGGGGACTTCGCCCTCAGAGCGTCCTACGCCTGCGTTGTCAATGGTGATGATGGGGCGTTTGGCCGCGATGGGGTTTATGAGAGCCGGGTCCCAATGATCCATTGTTCCCCTAGAATCGTCAGCTTTTGCCCATAACTCGTAATTGAAGAGAACTCACCTGAAGTGCATACACAATGTGAGGGGTACGCCTTGTTTCGCGCCGAAGCGCCTGTAGGCGAACTTGATGCCATCTACAGTGATGAACTGATCTTGAGCTGTTTCATACGTCGACATTTTGTAAATAAAATGAGTCTGATATTCCGATTTTCGAGTGTCAGATTTGGAAGCTGCTGTATAAGTTCAATGAGTGGAGGATGCCGAGGTCCATCGGCTTTGACGTCAGGTGATTTATGATCCGGGGAACCTGGTCAATGTTTTGAATACTTTCCTGATTGGGAAGTTGCACCGAGTCTCAGTGGCAGAAGAGAAGAGAAGAATAGAGTTAACTTCATGATGCCAATGTAACTCCAACACGTAACATAGATGATTGTATTAACCCAATACTAAATAAACAGAGTTCTTTACAGCTTGAATGATGCTTGATCTACAGCCCTTGTAGAGTTATCCAGCGATTGCGTGTCTCTGATGCAACTCGCTTGATGGTGGAACGGAAACCTTGCCTTTGGATGAGTTTTATTAGGCTCGATTCTCGCTAGAAGTCGACTGAGACTCGTTTCTACATTGTAAAAAACTTACAAGTGAATGGCCACAGCTCACGACATAAGCCATCATGCTCAACGGAGCTAACATACCCTAGATCTCGGGGTTCAAAGTCACTCAGCACGACGGTCACAAAGTATATAGAACAAGTAAGAGAACCCGCTCAAGTAATGACCTGCCCCAAAGGGCTATCTTACCTTTACTCTTGAGTTTATAAATGCTCACCGGTATCATTGCCATGTGGATGTGGTTGAGTCTGTTCCCGCCAGGCGACCCTTGAGTGCGGCAGTTTAATACTGACGGAATTTCACCTTGAATATGCGCTGCTTATAGTACAAGGCACCTATATTTAGGCATCCTCGATCAAGACCCATGTACCACCCTTTTAAGGTCCTTCGACGGACTTCGACGAAAATTCAGTCCGCCTCCCACTTTCGATAGCTTGCCACCCAGGTGGGCGGAGAGCGAACGCCCGACCATTCTAGGAAGAGGAGAGAAGAGGGCATTGAAACGGACTGCATCGAGGATGGCTGCGATGGAGAGATTATGCCATGGCAAGCAAGGTGCGCGGGGTGTCTAGAAAGGCCGAAACCGATTTGCGAGAAATGCAAAGGGAGGGAAGACCTGGCCTCGCACGATGCAAGACTTGTCAGGGAGACGTTGGCAAGGAGAACCAGCACAGCCGTGACATGGAAAGAAAAGCACAGGAGAAACAAAAGGCTACTGACCAGTCTACTAATCTCGAGGACAATGCCAAAGAGGACCATAACGGGGAATAGGTAGTACTAACGTAGGTAGATTGATCGCTTCTGCCTACCTCAGACACACAGTTGATCCATTCTACCTTGGTAGTAGTGGGCCTGTCTCCGCTTCAAGCTGTTCCGCCGCTTTCAGTTAGAGTCGCCAAGCGAAGCTCGTCCTGACATGAAGTTCTCGTATACAGAGCTGAGAGCCACTGAGCGCATATCGCTTCCGTAGTAGAAGAGAACTCTGCCGTTTTCGTGGAAGCTGCCATCGGCCTGTTCAAAGAACCAGGTCAAGTTCTCATCTCTCTCACTGACAGCCCAAGCTAGAGTAGGGTAATCCTTCCTAATATTCGTAAAGATATTCTCCATCGTACCATTAAGCCAGCCAGACTTAGTGGTGAACAGACCCGCCAGTGTAGCCATACCTTGATTCTGAGGCATGATGATAGCCATGCAATGCATAGCATCATCATAGTAAGCAGTGAACTTCTTCTCTGTCAGTTTGCTGGCGAATTGATCCACGATAGCCGGGATATCAAGACTGTCGGAGCTGCTGTCTGACCTAGCCTCGAGCTGCTTGATAATCTTAAGTTCCTTGATGGAGGAAGTCTTTTGAATGCGATTGCCCAAGCGGATGAGTGTACCAGCGCCAGAGTCAGTAAAGAGTTCCTTCTGAAGGTTACCAGGATGGATGATAGCCACGCTAGAGCTTCGGGGAAGACTGTTGAGGAGGTCGTGGCATTGGACAATTTTAAGACGGGTGCCGTAACGACACCAGGGCTGAGCCATGAGGGAATCAAACTCATCATCAAGGTTGATCTGTGAGATCAACTTCCCGTCACCATTAAAAAGGCCTCCTTTTTCCGATAGGTAGATAACCTTTAAGGGCTTGAGAGTACGAGCAAGTTCAGCAGCCGCAACGTCCGCATTCACATTTAAGAGGTGACCATCGTCCCCTTCAGCCATTGAGGTGAGGATGGGTATGTATCCTGCTGATATACTGCTCTCGATAACTTGTTTCCGAACCTCAGTGACCTTGCCGACATACCCCCACTTGTCCTTGTCAAGATAAGATGCTCCGAAAGCTCCCTGTATAGATCGTGTTGCAACACCAAACGAGTCTAAGCGTTCGATAAGTCGCAGGTTTTCTTCCAGAAAGAGCTTGCGCGCAACAGTAAGGGTTTTCTCATCAGTCACTCTGATTCCATCTTCAAATTGAGGAACCACCCCCTCGGACTCTAATAGGGAATTCAGCTGCGGACCAGCGCCGTGGACAATGACTGGGTATAGCCCAAGCTCATAGAGTAGTAGTATACTGCCACAGAACTCGTCTAGGTGTTCCTGAAGAATGGCGCCCCCGACCTTGATGACTGCAAAATGTTGGGAGGTAAGCGTGAAAACCTTGAGGTACGCTGCTGTCTCGCGCTTGCTGTCAATGTTGCTGATAGTCTGTGCCACAATTTCACGGGCCCGATCTCTGTTGAGTGAGGAAGCGGCGGCGAGGGCATGAGTTGTTGAAAGGGCGCGGTTGAGGCATCGGAATGAGGTCAGGGCGGTCGCGGACACACGAGTGAGAGTTCGGTGCGTAGCCAGGTGGACGCTGGTCCTAAGGACAACAGCAGCAGCTGGCAGCATTTCGAAGTTGTCTCCTGTCTGCAGCAGATGCAGAAGTTATTGTGGTTGTAGTTGACTCATGAGGTATAGGTTTTGGGTTCATCATATTAATGCCCTGCCCCTCCCGTCTTCGGAGGGCCAAGTAGCAGCATGTGTCATAGCATGATGGACTGGTCAGGTTCGCTGGTCAGGTTCGCAGCTCAGGTACAGGGTCGCAGTAGTTTTAATCCATATGAGTCATTGGATGCTATTCCCAGACAAACGCCACTGCCAATCATTCATATATTCCATCAGCCTCGCCCTCAGTATAACCCCCTCTCACTACAGCAGGCTAAGCCTGTTTAGGAAAAAATGTGTCTTCCGTAGTGTGGTCAGTATGCAAGCTT